>JAAOOA010001861.1:20000-32500 GCA_012861695.1 Trematomus loennbergii | reverse complement strand
CTGGAATTATGAAAGTTATGAATGATAAAAGTAATAGCAATCGATTCCCGACCGAGCTGAACGTTTTGATGTTTGAACGGAGTTTCTGCGATGTTGAATGTGGGAGGAGAAGACGGACAAAATAAGTGAATGGAATAATAATAATAAGAATTTCGTCCGTGGAAGAACATATAGTGGGATTGCTGTTAACAGCATTCCCACTAAACTAGAGAATGCAATTCCTGAAGAAATTGCTAGTGGGAATGCTTTATGCTGAAATGTAATGTGTAAGAAGAAAGTGAAGAATTTAGATTGAAATGATACATGAACACTGGGGGCTTGAATGTCTGATGAGAGAACAGTTAGAACTGTCTGCTGTCAGTTGGAGTGATGACATCATCGCGTTCCATAACACAGGTGTTGATATTTGAGCTAACGAGGTGTGCAGAGATCACAGGCGTCATTGTTTTGACTGAGAGATGAACCTCTTACATGTGAACGTTTTGTGGAAGAACGATAACAGATATCTGTGAAATTTCAAAACGGGAAGCATGTCAAGGAAGTTGAGTATCTGAAGTGTAATTTTGTGTACTTTCGGGTTAATAATGTGGCCTTTTTGGCAGTTTAAGAAAGGTGTGCGGCTGCTGCTGTGAGGAAATATCTGCCTGAAATTACAATGGGCGTTAATGGAGACATGTTGAACGTTGTTGTCACTTCATGCCCTCAAGAGGCATTTTGTTTAATTATTTTAATTATTTGTCATTTTTCAAGCTACGAGATGTTTTCCTACGTTTGTCATGAAAGATTATGTCTCAAGAATGTAGGGTTTGGGAAATATGGCAGTTTTAAAAAAAATATATGAAGGCAAATTTCAAGATTTCCTACCCTCTAGCTGTGACATCACGCACTCTAACTTAACGAGCTGCGCAATGTTAAAGTTGAAATGTTAAAAATGGGATGTATTATGGGATGTATCTCTGGAATTATGAAAGTTATGAATGATAAAAGTAATAGCAGTCGATTCCCGACCGAGCTGAACGTTTTGATGTTTGAACGGAGTTTCTGCGATGTTGAATGTGGGAGGAGAAGACGGACAAAGTAATTGGATGGAATAATAATAAGAGAATTTCATTCTCTAACTAGAGAATGCAATTCCTGAAGAAATTGCTAGTGGGAATGCTTTATGCTGAAATATAATGTGTAAGAAGAAAGTGAAGAATTTAGATTGAAATGATACATGAACACTGGGGGCTTGAATGTGTGATGAGAGAAGAAAAGAGAGTAAAAAGGCTTGGAAAAGCAGCAGAATATTTGAACTGCAAACCTTTGAACTAACTCGATGGTGAATGATCTGTCGCCATGCCAACGGCATTTGAAGAAATCTCAAAACTGTCCCGTAGATGTCTTCACGGCTGGACTGTTAGCACACATGTGAAGTTTGAGTACTTTTTAAACATTTTCATAGGAGTTCTAGCGACATCGACTTTTATGGCGAGGGAAGCGTTTCCATGGAAACGGCATATGGTGAGATCTCAGATTTGGCGTAGAGCTGTTGAGGCATGGACCGGTGATATACACGTGAAGATTGGGGGACGATCGGACCGTGTCCATTGGACTTACAGCGACATCGTGCTTCACGGCGAGTGGTCTGTCGCCATGGCAACGGCATTTGAAGAAATCTCAAAACTGTCCCGTAGATGTCTTCACGGCTGGACTGTTAGCACACATGTGAAGTTTGAGCTTTTGATGTGTGTGTGTGTGTGTGTGTGTGTGTGTGTGTGTGTGTGTGTGTGTGTGTGTGTGTGTGTGTGTGTGTGTGTGTGTGTGTGTGTGTGTGTGTGTGTGTGTGTGTGTGTGTGTGTGTGTGTGTGTGTGTGTGTGTGTGTGTGTGTGTGTGTGTGTGTGTGTGTGTGTGTGTGTGTGTGTGTGTGTGTGTGTGTGTGTGTGTGTGTGTGTGTGTGTGTGTGTGTGTGTGTGTGTGTGTGTGTGTGTGTGTGTGTGTGTGTGTGTGTGTGTGTGTGTGTGTGTGTGTGTGTGTGTGTGGTGTGTGTGTGTGTGTGTGTGTGGTGTGTGTGGGTGTGTGTGTGTGTGTGGTGTGTGTGTGTGGGAGTGTGTGTGTGTATGAAATGAACAGTGAGACTGACTGCTGTCAGTTGGAGTGATGACATCATCGCGTTCCATAACACAGGTGTTGATATTTGAGCTAACGAGGTGTGCAGAGATCACAGGCTTCATTGTTGTTGAGAGATGAACCTCTTACATGTGAACGTTTGTGGAAGAACGATAACAGATATCTGTGAAATTTCAAAACGGGAAGCATGTCAAGGAAGTTGAGTATCTGAAGTGTAATTTTTGTGTACTTTCGGGTTAATAATGTGGCCTTTTTGGCAGTTTAAGAAAGGTGTCGGCTGCTGCTGTGAGGAAATATCTGCCTGAAATTACAATGGGCTTTAATGGAGACATGTTGAACGTTTTTGTCACTTCATGCCCTCAAGAGGCATTTTGTTTAATTATTTTGCTTAATTATTTGTTATTTTTCAAGCTACGAGATGTTTTCCTACGTTTATCATGAAAAATTATGTCTCAAGAATGTAGGGTTTGGGAATTATGGCAGTTTTAAAAAAATATATGAAGGCACATTTCAAGATTTCTCACCCTCTAGCTGTGACATCACGCACTCTAGTTAATGTTAAAATCTGAAGAAAACCTCTTTAACAAGGTCTGAACAATGTTTACTATCTCTAAAAGTAAGAATCAGATTTAAAAGTTGTGTTACACGGATAATGTCAGAAAGATGTGTAACATTTGAAAGTTGGAATGAGGTTTCTGAGTGAAAGTATGAATGAACAGTGAGCAGTTGAAGTCGCTTGAAGATTTGTTGAAGTCTGAAGATTTTCTCCATTGACTTCAATGTTAAAAATTTGATGAAAATTTGATGAATTATGGGCTGTATCTCTGGAATTATGAAAGTTATGAATGATAAAAGTAATAGCAATCGATTCCCGACCGAGCTGAACGTTTTGATGTTTGAACGGAGTTTCTGCGATGTTGAATGTGGGAGGAGAAGACGGACAAAATAAGTGAATGGAATAATAATAATAAGAATTTCGTCCGTGGAAGAACATATAGTGGGATTGCTGTTAACAGCATTCCCACTAAACTAGAGAATGCAATTCCTGAAGAAATTGCTAGTGGGAATGCTTTATGCTGAAATGTAATGTGTAAGAAGAAAGTGAAGAATTTAGATTGAAATGATACATGAACACTGGGGCTTGAATGTGTGATGAGAGAAGAAAAGAGAGTAAAAAGGCTTGGAAAAGCAGCAGAATATTTGAACTGCAAACCTTTGAACTAACTTGATGGTGAATGATCTGTCGCCATGCCAACGGCATTTGAAGAAATCTCAAAACTGTCCCGTAGATGTCTTCACGGCTGGACTGTTAGCACACATGTGAAGTTTTAGCACTTTTGAAAATTTTCATAGGAGTTATAGCGACATCGTCTTTTATGGCGAGAGATGTGTTCCATGGAAACGGCATATGGTGAGATCTCAGATTTGGCGTAGAGCTGTTGAGGCATGGACCGGTGATGTACAAGTGAAGATTGGGGGACGATCGGACCGTGTCCATTGGACTTACAGCGACATCGTGCTTCATGGCGAGTGGTCTGTCGCCATGGCAACGGCATTTGAAGAAATCTCAAAACTGTCCCGTAGATGTCTTCACGGCTGGACTGTTAGCACCATGTGAAGTTTAGCACGTTTTGAAAATTTTCATAGGAGTTATAGCGACATCGTCTTTTATGGCGAGAGATGTGTTTCCATGGAAACGGCATATGGTGAGATCTCAGATTTGGCGTAGAGCTGTTGAGGCATGGACCGGTGATGTACAAGTGAAGATTGGGGGACGATCGGACCGTGTCCATTGACTTACAGCGACATCGTGCTTCATGGCGAGTGGTCTGTCGCCATGGCAACGGCATTTGAAGAAATCTCAAAACTGTCCCGTAGATGTCTTCACGGCTGGACTGTTAGCACACATGTGAAGTTTGAGTACTTTTTAAACATTTTCATAGGAGTTATAGCGACATCGACTTTTATGGCGAGGGAAGCGTTTCCATGGAAACGGCATATGGTGCGATCTCAGATTTGGCGTAGAGCTGTTGAGGCATGGACCGGTGATATACACGTGAAGATTGGGGGACGATCGGACCGTGTCCATTGGACATACAGCGACATCGTGCTTCATGGCGAGTGGTCTGTCGCCATGGCAACGGCATTTGAAGAAATCTCAAAACTGTCCCGTAGATGTCTTCACGGCTGGACCGTTAGCACACATGTGAAGTTTGAGGACTTTATGAACTGTGTGTGTGTGTGTGTGTGTGTGTGTGTGTGTGTGTGTGTTGTGTGTGTGTTGTGTGTGTGTGTGTGTGTTGTGTGTGTGTGTGTGTGTGTGTGTGTGTGTGTGTTTTTGTGTGTGGTGTGTGTGTGTGTGTGTGTGTGTGTGGGAGAGAGTGTGAGTATGAAATGAACAGTGAGAACTGTCTGCTGTCAGTTGGAGTGATGACATCATCGCGTTCCATAACACAGGTGTTGATATTTGAGCTAACGAGGGGTGCAGAGATCACAGGCTTCATTGTTTTGAATGAGAGATGAACCTCTTACATGTGAACGTTTTGTGGAAGAACGATAACAGATATCTGTGAAATTTCAAAACGGGAAGCATGTCAAGGAAGTTGAGTATCTGAAGTGTAATTTTTGTTTACTTTCGGTCTAATAATGTGGCCTTTTTGGCAGTTTAAGAAAGGTGTGCGGCTGCTGCTGTGAGGAAATATCTGCCTGAAATTACAATGGGGTTTAATGGAGACATGTTGAACGTTTTTGTCACTTCATGCCCTCAAGAGGCATTTTGTTTAATTATTTTGTTAATTATTTGTCATTTTTCAAGCTACGAGATGTTTTCCTACGTTTATCATAAAAATTATGTCTCAAGAAGTAGGGTTTGGGAATTATGGCAGTTTTAAAAAAATATAAGGCACATTTCAAATTTCTCACCCTCTAGCTGTGACATCACGCACTCTAGTTAATGTTAAAATCTGAAGAAAACCTCTTTAACAAGGTCTGAACAATGTTTACTATCTCTAAAAGTAAGAATCAGATTTAAAAGTTTGTGTTACACGGATAATGTCAGAAAGATGTGTAACATTTGAAAGTTGGAATGAGGTTTCTGAGTGAAAGTATGAATGAACAGTTAGCAGTTGAAGTCGCATGAAGATTTGTTGAAGTGTGAAGAATATCTCCATTGACTTCAATGTTAAAAATTTGATGTATTATGGGATGTATCTCTGGAATTATGAAAGTTATGAATGATAAAAGTAATAGCAGTCGATTCCCGACCGAGCTGAACGTTTTGATGTTTGAACGGAGTTTCTGCGATGTTGAATGTGGGAGGAGAAGACGGACAAAGTAATTGGATGGAATAATAATAAGAGAATTTCATTCTCTAACTAGAGAATGCAATTCCTGAAGAAATTGCTAGTGGGAATGCTTTATGCTGAAATATAATGTGTAAGAAGAAAGTGAAGAATTTAGATTGAAATGATACATGAACACTGGGGGCTTGAATGTGTGATGAGAGAAGAAAAGAGAGTAAAAAGGCTTGGAAAAGCAGCAGAATATTTGAACTGCAAACCTTTGAACTAACTTGATGGTGAATGATCTGTCGCCATGCCAACGGCATTTGAAGAAATCTCAAAACTGTCCGTAGATGTCTTCACGGCTGGACTGTTAGCACACATGTGAAGTTTTAGCACGTTTTGAAATTTTCATAGGAGTTATAGCGACATCGTCTTTTATGGCGAGAGATGTGTTTCCATGGAAACGGCATATGGTGAGATCTCAGATTTGGCGTAGAGCTGTTGAGGCATGGACCGGTGATGTACAAGTGAAGATTGGGGGACGATCGGACCGTGTCCATTGGACTTACAGCGACATCGTGCTTCATGGCGAGTGGTCTGTCGCCATGGCAACGGCATTTGAAGAAATCTCAAAACTGTCCCGTAGATGTCTTCACGGCTGGACTGTTAGCACACATGTGAAGTTTTAGCACGTTTTGAAAATTTTCATAGGAGTTATAGCGACATCGTCTTTTATGGCGAGAGATGTGTTTCCATGGAAACGGCATATGGTGAGATCTCAGATTTGGCGTAGAGCTGTTGAGGCATGGACCGGTGATGTACAAGTGAAGATTGGGGGACGATCGGACCGTGTCCATTGGACTTACAGCGACATCGTGCTTCATGGGCGAGTGGTCTGTCGCCATGGCAACGGCATTTGAAGAAATCTCAAAACTGTCCCGTAGATGTCTTCACGGCTGGACTGTTAGCACACATGTGAAGTTTGAGTACTTTTTAAACATTTTCATAGGAGTTATAGCGACATCGACTTTTATGGCGAGGGAAGCGTTTCCATGGAAACGGCATATGGTGAGATCTCAGATTTGGCGTAGAGCTGTTGAGGCATGGACCGGTGATATACACGTGAAGATTGGGGGACGATCGGACCGTGTCCATTGGACATACAGCGACATCGTGCTTCATGGCGAGTGTCTGTCGCCATGGCAACGGCATTTGAAGAAATCTCAAAACTGTCCCGTAGATGTCTTCACGGCTGGACCGTTAGCACACATGTGAAGTTTGAGGACTTTTGAACTGTGTGTGTGTGTGTGTGGTGTGTGGTGTGTGTGTGTGTGTGTGTGTGTGTGTGTGTGTGTGTGTGTGTGTGTGTGTGTGTGTGTGTGTGTGTGTGTGTGTGTGTGTGTGTGTGTGTGTGTGTGTGGGAGAGAGTGTGAGTATGAAATGAACAGTGAGAACTGTCTGCTGTCAGTTGGAGTGATGACATCATCGCGTTCCATAACACAGGTGTTGATATTTGAGCTAACGAGGGGTGCAGAGATCACAGGCTTCATTGTTTGAATGAGAGATGAACCTCTTACATGTGAACGTTTTGTGGAAGAACGATAACAGATATCTGTGAAATTTCAAAACGGGAAGCATGTCAAGGAAGTTGAGTATCTGAAGTGTAATTTTTGTTTACTTTCGGTCTAATAATGTGGCCTTTTGGCAGTTTAAGAAAGGTGTGCGGCTGCTGCTGTGAGGAAATATCTGCCTGAAATTACAATGGGGTTTAATGGAGACATGTTGAACGTTTTGTCACTTCATGCCCTCAAGAGGCATTTTGTTTAATTATTTTGGTTAATTATTTGTCATTTTTCAAGCTACGAGATGTTTTCCTACGTTTATCATAAAAATTATGTCTCAAGAAGTAGGGTTTGGGAATTATGGCAGTTTTAAAAAAATATATGAAGGCACATTTCAAGATTTCTCACCCTCTAGCTGTGACATCACGCACTCTAGTTAATGTTAAAATCTGAAGAAAACCTCTTAACAAGGTCTGAACAATGTTTACTATCTCTAAAAGTAAGAATCAGATTTAAAAGTTGTGTTACACGGATAATGTCAGAAAGATGTGTAACATTTGAAAGTTGGAATGAGGTTTCTGAGTGAAAGTATGAATGAACAGTTAGCAGTTGAAGTCGCATGAAGATTTGTTGAAGTGTGAAGAATATCTCCATTGACTTCAATGTTAAAAATTTGATGTATTATGGGATGTATCTCTGGAATTATGAAAGTTATGAATGATAAAAGTAATAGCAGTCGATTCCCGACCGAGCTGAACGTTTTGATGTTTGAACGGAGTTTCTGCGATGTTGAATGTGGGAGGAGAAGACGGACAAAGTAATTGGATGGAATAATAATAAGAGAATTTCATTCTCTAACTAGAGAATGCAATTCCTGAAGAAATTGCTAGTGGGAATGCTTTATGCTGAAATATAATGTGTAAGAAGAAAGTGAAGAATTTAGATTGAAATGATACATGAACACTGGGGTTGAATGTGTGATGAAAGAAGAAAGAGAGTAAAAAGGCTTGGAAAAGCAGCAGAATATTTGAACTGCAAACCTTTGAACTAACTTGATGGTGAATGATCTGTCGCCATGCCAACGGCATTTGAAGAAATCTCAAAACTGTCCCGTAGATGTCTTCACGGCTGGACTGTTAGCACACATGTGAAGTTTGAGTACGTTTTGAAACATTTTCATAGGAGTTATAGCGACATCGACTTTTATGGCGAGGGAACGTTTCCATGGAAACGGCATATGGTGAGATCTCAGATTTGGCGTAGAGCTGTTGAGGCATGGACCGGTGATATAGACGTGAAGATGGGGGACGATCGGACCGTGTCCGTTGGACTTACAGCGACATCGTGCTTCATGGCGAGTGGTCTGTCGCCATGGCAACGGCATTTGAAGAAATCTCAAAACTGTCCCGTAGATGTCTTCACGGCTGGACTGTTAGCACACATGTGAAGTTTGAGCACTTTTGGTGTGTGTTGTGTGTGTGTGTGTGTGTGTGTGTGTGTGTGTGTGTGTGTGTGTGTGTGTGTGTGTGTGTGTGTGTGTGTGTGTGTGTGTGTGTGTGTGTGTGTGTGTGTGTGTGTGTGTGTGTGTGTGTGTGTGTGTGTGTGTGTGTGTGTGTGTGTGTGTGTGTGTGTGTGTGTGTGTGTGTGTGTGTGTGTGTGTGTGTGTGTGTGTGTGTGTGTGTGTGTGTGTGTGTGTGTGTGTGTGTGTGTGTGTGTGTGTGTGTGTATGAAATGAACAGTTAGAACTGACTGCTGTCAGTTGGAGTGATGACATCATCGCGTTCCATAACACAGGTGTTGATATTGAGCTAACGAGGTGGCAGAGATCACAGGCTTCATTGTTTTGATGAGAGATGAACCTCTTACATGTGAACGTTTTGTGGAAGAACGATAACAGATATCTGTGAAATTTCAAAACGGAAGCATGTCAAGGAAGTTGAGTATCTGAAGTGTAATTTTTGTTTACTTTCGGGTTAATAATGTGGCCTTTTTGGCAGTTTAAGAAAGGTGTGCGGCTGCTGCTGTGAGGAAATATCTGCCTGAAATTACAATGGGTTTAATGGAGACATGTTGAACGTTTTTGTCACTTCATGCCCTCAAGAGGCATTTTGTTTAATTATTTTGTTAATTATTTGTCATTTTTCAAGCTACGAGATGTTTTCCTACGTTTATCATGAAAAATTATGTCTCAAGAATGTAGGGTTTGGGAATTATGGCAGTTTTAAAAAATATATGAAGGCACATTTCAAGATTTCTCACCCTCTAGCTGTGACATCACGCACTCTAGTTAATGTTAAAATCTGAAGAAAACCTCTTTAACAAGGTCTGAACAATGTTTACTATCTCTAAAAGTAAGAATCAGATTTAAAAGTTGAGTTACACGGATAATGTCAGAAAGATGTGTAACATTTGAAAGTTGGAATGAGGTTTCTGAGTGAAAGTATGAATGAACAGTTAGCAGTTGAAGTCGCTTGAAGATTTGTTGAAGTCTGAAGATTTTCTCCATTGACTTCAATGTTAAAAATTGATGAAAATTTGATGTATTATGGGCTGTATCTCTGGAATTATGAAAGTTATGAATGATAAAAGTAATAGCAGTCGATTCCCGACCGAGCTGAACGTTTTGATGTTTGAACGGAGTTTCTGCGATGTTGAATGTGGGAGGAGAAGACGGACAAAATAAGTGGGGAATAATAATAATAAGAATTTCGTCCGTGGAAGAACATATAGTGGGAATTCCATTCCCACTAAACTAGAGAATGCAATTCCTGAAGAAATTGCTAGTGGGAATGCTTTATGCTGAATATAATGTGTAAGAAGAAAGTGAAGAATTTAGATTGAAATGATACATGAACACTGGGGCTTGAATGTGTGACGAGAGAAGAAAAGAGAGTAAAAAGGCTTGGAAAAGCAGCAGAATATTTGAACTGCAAACCTTTGAACTAACTCGATGGTGAATGATCTGTCGCCATGCCAACGGCATTTGAAGAAATCTCAAAACTGTCCCGTAGATGTCTTCACGGCTGGACTGTTAGCACACATGTGAAGTTTGAGCACTTTTTAAACATTTTCATAGGAGTTATAGCGACATCGACTTTTATGGCGAGGGAAGCGTTTCCATGAAACGGCATATGGTGAGATCTCAGATTTGGCGTAGAGCTGTTGAGGCATGGACCGGTGATATACACGTGAAGATTGGGGACGATCGGACCGTGTCCATTGGACTTACAGCGACATCGTCTTTATGGCGAGGTATGCGTTTCCATGGAAACGGCATATGGTGAGATCTCAGATTTGGTGGAGAGCTGTTGAGGCATGGACCGGTGATATACACGTGAAGATTGGGGGACGATCGGACCGTGTCCATTGGACACAGCGACATCGTGCTTCATGGCGAGTGGTCTGTCGCCATGGCAACGGCATTTGAAGAAATCTCAAAACTGTACCGTAGATGTCTTCACGGCTGGACTGTTAGCACACATGTGAAGTTTGAGGACTTTTTGAACAGAGGAGAGAGAGAGTGTGTGTGTGTGTGTGTGTGTGTGTGTGTGTGTGTGTGTGTGTGTGTGTGTGTGTGTGTGTGTGTGTGTGTGTGTGTGTGTGTGTGTGTGTGTGTGTGTGTGTGTGTGTGTGTGTGTGTGTGTGTGTGTGTGTGTGTGTGTGTGTGTGTGTGTGTGTGTGTGTGTGTGTGTGTGTGTGTGTGTGTGTGTGTAATGAACAGTTAAACTGCTGTCAGTTGGAGTGATGACATCATCGTTCCATTGCACAGGTGTTCATATTGAGCTAACGAGGTGTGCAGAGATCACAGGCTTCATTGATCTGTATGAGAGATGAACCTCTTACATGTGAACGTTTTGTGGAAGAACGATAACAGATATCTGTGAAATTTCAAAACTTGAAGCATGTCAAGGAAGTTGAGTATCTGAAGTGTAATTTTTGTTTACTTTCGGTCTAATAATGTGGCCTTTTTGGCAGTTTAAGAAAGGTGTGCGGCTGCTGCTGTGAGAAAATATCTGCCTGAATTTACAATGGGCTTTAATGGAGACATGTTGAACATTTTTGTCACTTCATGCCCTCAAGAGGCATTTTGTTTAATTATTTTGGTTAATTATTTGTCATTTTTTCAAGCTACGAGATGTTTTCCTACGTTTATCATGAAAAATTATGTCTCAAGAAGGTAGGGTTTGGGAATTATGGCAGTTTTAAAAAAATATATGAAGGCAAATTTCAAGATTTCCTACCCTCTAGCTGTGACATCACGCACTCTAGTTAATGTTAAAATCTGAAAAAACCTCTTTAACAAGGTCTGAACAATGTTTACTATCTCTAAAAGTAAGAATCAGATTTAAAAGTTGTGTTACACGGATAATGTCAGAAAGATGTGTAACATTTGAAAGTTGGAATGAGGTTTCTGAGTGAAAGTATGAATGAACAGTGTGCAGTTGAAGTCGCATGAAGATTTGTTGAAGTCTGAAGATACTCCATTGACTTCAATGTTAAATATTTGATGAAAATTTGATGTATTATGGGCTGTATCTCTGGAATTATGAAAGTTATGAATGATAAAAGTAATAGCAGTCGATTCCCGACAAGGCTGAACGTTTTGATGTTTGAACGGAGTTTCTGCGATGTTGAATGTGGGAGGAGAAGACGGACAAAATAAGTGGGCGAATAATAATAATAAGAATTTCGTCCGTAGCAGAACATATAGTGGGATTGCTGTTAACAGCATTCCCACTAAACTAGAGAATGCAATTCCTGAAGAAATTGCTAGTGGAATGCTTTATGCTGAAATATAATGTGTAAGAAGTAAGTGAAGAATTTAGATTGAAATGATACATGAACACTGGGGGCTTGAATGTGTGATGAAGAAGAAAAGAGAGTAAAAAGGCTTGGAAAAGCAGCAGAATATTTGAACTGCAAACCTTTGAACTAACTCGATGGTGAATGATCTGTCGCCATGCCAACGGCATTTGAAGAAATCTCAAAACTGTCCCGTAGATGTCTTCACGGCTGGACTGTTAGCACACATGTGAAGTTTGAGTACTTTTTAAACATTTTCATAGGAGTTAGCGACATCGACTTTTATGGCGAGGGAAGCGTTTCCATAGAAACGGCATATGGTGAGATCTCAGATTTGGCGTAGATCTGTTGAGGCATGGACCGGTGATATACAAGTGAAGATTGGGGGACGATCGGACCGTGTCCATTGGACTTACAGCGACATCGTCTTTTATGGCGAGGTATGCGTTTCCATGGAAACGGCATATGGTGAGATCTCAGATTTGGCGTAGAGCTGTTGAGGCATGGACCGGTGATATACACGTGAAGATTGGGGGACGATCGGACCGTGTCCGTCGGACTTACAGCGACATCGTGCTTCATGGCGAGTGGTCTGTCGCCATGGCAACGGCATTTGAAGAAATCTCAAAACTGTCCCGTAGATGTCTTCACGGCTGGACTGTTAGCACACATGTGAAGTTTGAGGACTTTTTGAACAGAGTGTGTGTGTGTGTGTGTGGTGTGTGTGTGTGTGTGTGTGTC
>JAAOOA010001861.1:0-15000 GCA_012861695.1 Trematomus loennbergii | reverse complement strand
CTGTTAGCACACATGTGAAGTTTGAGCACTTTTTGGTGTGTGTGTGTGTGTGTGTGTGTGTGTGTGTGTGTGTGTGTGTGTGGTGTGTGTGTGTGTGTGTGTGTGTGTGTGTGGTGTGTGTGTGTGTGTGTGTGTGTGTTTGTGTGTGTGTGTGTGTGTGTGTGTGTGTGTGTGTGTGTGTGTGTGTGTGGTGTGTGTGGTGTGTGTGTGTGTGTGTGAAATGAACAGTTAGAACTGACTGCTGTCAGTTGGAGTGATGACATCATCGCGTTCCATAACACAGGTGTTGATATTTGAGCTAACGAGGGTGCAGAGATCACAGGCTTCATTGTTTGACTGAGAGATGAACCTCTTACATGTGAACGTTTTGTGGAAGAACGATAACAGATATCTGTGAAATTTCAAAACGTGAAGCATGTCAAGGAAGTTGAGTATCTGAAGTGTAATTTTTGTTTACTTTCGTCTAATAATGTGGCCTTTTGGCAGTTTAAGAAAGGTGTGCGGCTGCTGCTGTGAGGAAATATCTGCCTGAAATTACAATGGGGTTTAATGGAGACATGTTGAACGTTTTTGTCACTTCATGCCCTCAAGAGGCATTTTGTTTAATTATTTTGGTTAATTATTTGTCATTTTTCAAGCTACGAGATGTTTTCCTACGTTTATCATGAAAAATTATATCTCAAGAATGTAGGGTTTGGGAATTATGGCAGTTTTAAAAAAATATATGAAGGCACATTTCAAGATTTCTCACCCTCTAGCTGTGACATCACGCACTCTAGTTAATGTTAAAATCTGAAGAAAACCTCTTTAACAAGGTCTGAACAATGTTTACTATCTCTAAAAGTAAGAATCAGATTTAAAAGTTGAGTTACACGGATAATGTCAGAAAGATGTGTACATTTGAAAGTTGGAATGAGGTTTCTGAGTGAAAGTATGATGAACAGTTAGCAGTTGAAGTCGCATGAAGATTTGTTGAAGTCTGAAGATTCTCCATTGACTTCAATGTTAAAAATGTGATGAAAATTTGATGTATTATGGGCTGTATCTCTGGAATTATGAAAGTTATGAATGATAAAAGTAATAGCAGTCGATTCCCGACCGAGCTGAACGTTTTGATGTTTGAACGGAGTTTCTGCGATGTTGAATGTGGGAGGAGAAGACGGACAAAATAAGTGGGAATAATAATAATAAGAATTTCGTCCGTGGAAGAACATATAGTGGGAATTCCCATTCCCACTAAACTAGAGAATGCAATTCCTGAAGAAATGCTAGTGGGAATGCTTTATGCTGAAATATAATGTGTAAGAAGAAAGTGAAGAATTTAGATTGAAATGATACATGAACACTGGGGGCTTGAATGTGTGACGAGAGAAGAAAAGAGAGTAAAAAGGCTTGGAAAAGCAGCAGAATATTTGAACTGCAAACCTTTGAACTAACTCGATGGTGAATGATCTGTCGCCATGCCAACGGCATTGAAGAAATCTCAAAAACTGTCCCGTAGATGTCTTCACGGCTGGACTGTTAGCACACATGTGAAGTTTGAGCACTTTTTAAACATTTTCATAGGAGTTATAGCGACATCGACTTTTATGGCGAGGGAAGCGTTTCCATGGAAACGGCATATGGTGAGATCTCAGATTTGGCGTAGAGCTGTTGAGGCATGGACCGGTGATATACACGTGAAGATTGGGGGACGATCGGACCGTGTCCATTGGACTTACAGCGACATCGTCTTTATGGCGAGGTATGCGTTTCCATGGAAACGGCATATGGTGAGATCTCAGATTTGGTGGAGAGCTGTTGAGGCATGGACCGGTGATATACAAGTGAAGATTGGGGGACGATCGGACCGTGTCCATTGGACTTACAGCGACATCGTGCTTCATGGCGAGTGGTCTGTCGCCATGGCAACGGCATTTGAAGAAATCTCAAAACTGTACCGTAGATGTCTTCACGGCTGGACTGTTAGCACACATGTGAAGTTTGAGGACTTTTTGAACAGAGAGAGAGAGAGAGAGTGTGTGTGTGTGGTGTGTGTGTGGTGTGTGTGTGTGTGTGTGTGTGTGTGTGTGTGTGTGTGTGGTGTGTGTGTGTGTGTGTGTGTGTGTGTGTGGTGTGTGTGTGTGTGTGTGGTGGTGTGTGTGGTGTGGGTGTGTGTGTGTGTGTGTGTGTGTGTGTAATGAACAGTTAGAACTGTCAGTTGGAGTGATGACATCATCATCGCGTTCCATAACACAGGTGTTGATATTTGAGCTAACGAGGTGTGCAGAGATCACAGGCTTCATTGATCTGTATGAGAGATGAACCTCTTACATGTGAACGTTTTGTGGAAGAACGATAACAGATATCTGTGAAATTTCAAAACGAAGCATGTCAAGGAAGTTGAGTATCTGAAGTGTAATTTTTGTGTACTTTCGGTTAATAATGTGGCCTTTTTGGCAGTTTAAGAAAGGTGTGCGGCTGCTGCTGTGAGGAAATATCTGCCTGAAATTACAATGGGCTTTAATGGAGACATGTTGAACGTTTTTGTCACTTCATGCCCTCAAGAGGCATTTTGTTTAATTATTTTGCTTAATTATTTGTTATTTTTCAAGCTACGAGATGTTTTCCTACGTTTATCATGAAAAATTATGTCTCAAGAATGTAGGGTTTGGGAATTATGGCAGTTTTAAAAAAATATATGAAGGCACATTTCAAGATTTCCACCCTCTAGCTGTGACATCACGCACTCTAGTTAATGTTAAAATCTGAAGAAAACCTCTTTAACAAGGTCTGAACAATGTTTACTATCTCTAAAAGTAAGAATCAGATTTAAAAGTTGTGTTACACGGATAATGTCAGAAAGATGTGTAACATTTGAAAGTTGGAATGAGGTTTCTGAGTGAAAGTATGAATGAACAGTGAGCAGTTGAAGTCGCTTGAAGATTTGTTGAAGTCTGAAGATTTTCTCCATTGACTTCAATGTTAAAATTTGATGAAAATTTGATGAATTATGGGCTGTATCTCTGGAATTATGAAAGTTATGAATGATAAAAGTAATAGCAATCGATTCCCGACAGCTGAACGTTTTGATGTTTGAACGGAGTTTCTGCGATGTTGAATGTGGGAGGAGAAGACGGACAAAATAAGTGGGAATAATAAATAAGAATTTCGTCCGTGGAAGAACATATAGTGGGATTGCTGTTAACAGCATTCCCACTAAACTAGAGAATGCAATTCCTGAAGAAATTGCTAGTGGGAATGCTTTATGCTGAAATATAATGTGTAAGAAGTAAGTGAAGAATTTAGATTGAAATGATACATGAACACTGGGGGCTTGAATGTGTGATGAGAGAAGAAAAGAGAGTAAAAAGGCTTGGAAAAGCAGCAGAATATTTGAACTGCAAACCTTTGAACTAACTCGATGGTGAATGATCTGTCGCCATGCCAACGGCATTTGAAGAAATCTCAAAACTGTCCCGTAGATGTCTTCACGGCTGGACTGTTAGCACACATGTGAAGTTTGAGTACTTTTTAAACATTTTCATAGGAGTTATAGCGACATCGACTTTTATGGCGAGGGAAGCGTTTCCATAGAAACGGCATATGGTGAGATCTCAGATTTGGCGTAGAGCTGTTGAGGCATGGACCGGTGATATACAAGTGAAGATTGGGGGACGATCGGACCGTGTCCATTGGACTTACAGCGACATCGTCTTTTATGGCGAGGTATGCGTTTCCATGGAAACGGCATATGGTGAGATCTCAGATTTGGCGTAGAGCTGTTGAGGCATGGACCGGTGATATACACGTGAAGATTGGGGGACGATCGGACCGTGTCCGTCGGACTTACAGCGACATCGTGCTTCATGGCGAGTGGTCTGTCGCCATGGCAACGGCATTTGAAGAAATCTCAAAACTGTCCCGTAGATGTCTTCACGGCTGGACTGTTAGCACACATGTGAAGTTTGAGGACTTTTTGAACAGAGTGTGTGTGTGTGTGTGTGTGTGTGTGTGTGGTGTGTGTCTGAGAGAGAGAGTGTGTGAGTATGAAATGAACAGTTAAACTCACTGCTGTCAGTTGGAGTGATGACATCATCGTGTTCCATTGCACAGGTGTTCATCATTGAGCTAACGAGGTGTGCAGAGATCACAGGCTTCATTGTTCTGTATGAGAGATGAACCACTTACATGTGAACGTTTTGTGGAAGAACGATAACATATCTGTGAAATTTCAAAACGGGAAGCATGTCAAGGAAGTTGAGTATCTGAAGTGTAATTTTTGTGTACTTTCGGGTTAATAATGTGGCCTTTTTGGCAGTTTAAGAAAGGTGTGCGCTGCTGCTGTGAGGAAATATCTCCTGAAATTACAATGGGCTTTAATGGAGACATGTTGAACGTTTTTGTCACTTCATGCCCTCAAGAGGCATTTTGTTTAATTATTTTGCTTAATTATTTGTTATTTTTCAAGCTACGAGATGTTTTCCTACGTTTATCATGAAAAATTATGTCTCAAGAATGTAGGGTTTGGGAATTATGGCAGTTTTAAAAAAATATATGAAGGCACATTTCAAGATTTCTCACCCTCTAGCTGTGACATCACGCACTCTAGTTAATGTTAAAATCTGAAGAAAACCTCTTTAACAAGGTCTGAACAATGTTTAATATCTCTAAAAGTAAGAATCAGATTTAAAAGTTGTGTTACACGGATAATGTAAGAAAGATGTGTAACATTTGAAAGTTGGAATGAGGTTTCTGAGTGAAAGTATGAATGAACAGTGAGCAGTTGAAGATTTGTTGAAGTCTGACGAATTTCTCCATTGACTTCAATGTTAAAAATTTGATGAAAATTTGATGAATTATGGGCTGTATCTCTGGAATTATGAAAGTTATGAATGATAAAAGTAATAGCAGTCGATTCCCGACCGAGCTGAACGTTTTGATGTTTGAACGGAGTTTCTGCAATGTTGAATGTGGGAGGAGAAGACGGACAAAATAAGTGAATGGAATAATAATAATAACTAGAGAATGCAATTCCTGAAGAAATTGCTAGTGGAATGCTTTATGCTGAAATATAATGTTGTAAGAAGTAAGTGAAGAATTTAGATTGAAATGATACATGAACACTGGGGCTTGAATGTGTGATGAGAGAAGAAAAGAGAGTAAAAAGGCTTGGAAAAGCAGCAGAATATTTGAACTGCAAACCTTTGAACTAACTCGATGGTGAATGATCTGTCGCCATGCCAACGGCATTTGAAGAAATCTCAAAACTGTCCCGTAGATGTCTTCACGGCTGGACTGTTAGCACACATGTGAAGTTTGAGTACTTTTTAAACATTTTCATAGGAGTTATAGCGACATCGACTTTTATGGCGAGGGAAGCGTTTTCCATGGAAACGGCATATGGTGAGATCTCAGATTTGGCGTAGAGCTGTTGAGGCATGGACCGGTGATATACACGTGAAGATTGGGGGACGATCGGACCGTGTCCATTGGACTTACAGCGACATCGTGCTTCACGGCGAGTGGTCTGTCGCCATGGAAACGGCATTTGAAGAAATCTCAAAACTGTCCCGTAGATGTCTTCACGGCTGGACTGTTAGCACCATGTGAAGTTTGAGCACTTTTTGGTGTGTGTGTGTGTGGTTGTGTGTGTGTGTGTGTGTGTGTGTGTTGTGTGTGTGTGTGTGTGTGTGTGTGTGTGTGTGTTGTGTGTGTGTGTGTGTGTGTGTGTGTGTGTGTGTGTGTGTGTGTGTGTGGTGTGTGTGTGTGTGTGTGTGTGTGTGTTGTGTGTGTGTGTGTGTGTGTGTGTGTGTGTGGTGTGTGTGTGTGTGTGTGTGTGTGTGTGTGTGTGTGTGTGTGTGTGTGTGTGTGGGAGAGAGTGTGTGAGTATGAAATGAACAGTGAGAACTGTCTGCTGTCAGTTGGAGTGATGACATCATCGCGTTCCATAACACAGGTGTTGATATTTGAGCTAACGAGGTGTGCAGAGATCACAGGCTTCATTGATCTGTATGAGAGATGAACCACTTACATGTGAACGTTTTGTGGAAGAACGATAACAGATATCTGTGAAATTTCAAAACGGGAAGCATGTCAAGGAAGTTGAGTATCTGAAGTGTAATTTTTGTGTACTTTCGGGTTAATAATGTGGCCTTTTTGGCAGTTTAAGAAAGGTGTGCGGCTGCTGCTGTGAGGAAATATCTGCCTGAATTTACAATGGGCTTTAATGGAGACATGTTGAACGTTTTTGTCACTTCATGCCCTCAAGAGGCATTTTGTTTAATTATTTTGCTGAATTATTTGTCATTTTTCAAGCTACGAGATGTTTTCCTACGTTTATCATGAAAAATGATGTCTCAAGAATGTAGGGTTTGGGAATTATGGCAGTTTAAAAAAAAAATATGAAGGCACATTTCAAGATTTCTCACCCTCTAGCTGTGACATCACGCACTCTAACTTAACGAGCTGCGCAATGTTAAAGTTGAAATGTTAAAAATGTGATGTATTATGGCATGTATCTCTGGAATTATGAAAGTTATGAATGATAAAAGTAATAGCAGTCGATTCCCGACCGAGCTGAACGTTTTAATGTTTGAACGGAGTTTCTGCGATGTTGAATGTGGGAGGAGAAGACGGACAAAGTAATTGGACGGAATAATAAACTTTTCGTCCGTAGCAGAACATATAGTGGGATTGCTGTTAACAGCATTCCCACTAAACTAGAAAATGCAATTCCTGAAGAAATTGCTAGTGGGAATGCTTTATGCTGAAATGTAATGTGTAAGAAGAAAGTGAAGAATTTAGATTGAAATGATACATGAACACTGGGGGCTTGAATGTGTGAGAAGAAGAAAAGAGAGTAAAAAGGCTTGGAAAAGCAGCAGAATATTTGAACTGCAAACCTTTGAACTAACTCGATGGTGAATGATCTGTCGCCATGCCAACGGCATTTGAAGAAATCTCAAAACTGTCCCGTAGATGTCTTCACGGCTGGACTGTTAGCACACATGTGAAGTTTGAGTACTTTTTAAACATTTTCATAGGAGTTATAGCGACATCGACTTTTATGGCGAGGGAAGCGTTTCCATAGAAACGGCATATGGTGAGATCTCAGATTTGGCGTAGAGCTGTTGAGGCATGGACCGGTGATATACAAGTGAAGATTGGGGGACGATCGGACCGTGTCCATTGGACTTACAGCGACATCGTCTTTTATGGCGAGGTATGCGTTTCCATGGAAACGGCATATGGTGAGATCTCAGATTTGGCGTAGAGCTGTTGAGGCATGGACCGGTGATATACACGTGAAGATTGGGGGACGATCGGACCGTGTCCGTCGGACTTACAGCGACATCGTGCTTCATGGCGAGTGGTCTGTCGCCATGGCAACGGCATTTGAAGAAATCTCAAAACTGTTCCGTAGATGTCTTCACGGCTGGACTGTTAGCACACATGTGAAGTTTGAGGACTTTTTGAACAGAGAGAGAGAGTGTGTGTGTGTGTGTGTGTGTGTGTGTGTGTGTGTGTGTGTGTGTGTGTGTGTGTGTGTGTTGTGTGTGTGTTGTGTGTGTGTGTGTGTGTGTGTGTGTGTGTGTGGTGTGTGTGTGTGTGTGTGTGTGTGTGTGTGTGTGTGTGTGTGTGTGTCTGAGAGAGAGAGAGAGTGTGTGAGTGAGTATGAAATGAACAGTTAAACTCACTGCTGTCAGTTGGAGTGATGACATCATCGTGTTCCATTGCACAGGTGTTCATCATTGAGCTAACGAGGTGTGCAGAGATCACAGGCTTCATTGATCTGTATGAGAGATGAACCACTTACATGTGAACGTTTTGTGGAAGAACGATAACAGATATCTGTGAAATTTCAAAACGGGAAGCATGTCAAGGAAGTTGAGTATCTGAAGTGTAATTTTTGTGTACTTTCGGGTTAATAATGTGGCCTTTTTGGCAGTTTAAGAAAGGTGTGCGGCTGCTGCTGTGAGGAAATATCTGCCTGAAATTACAATGGGCTTTAATGGAGACATGTTGAACGTTTTTGTCACTTCATCATGCCCTCAAGAGGCATTTTGTTTAATTATTTTGCTTAATTATTTGTTATTTTTCAAGCTACGAGATGTTTTCCTACGTTTATCATGAAAAATTATGTCTCAAGAATGTAGGGTTTGGGAATTATGGCAGTTTTAAAAAAATATATGAAGGCACATTTCAAGATTTCTCACCCTCTAGCTGTGACATCACGCACTCTAGTTAATGTTAAAATCTGAAGAAAACCTCTTTAACAAGGTCTGAACAATGTTTACTATCTCTAAAAGTAAGAATCAGATTTAAAAGTTGTGTTACACGGATAATGTCAGAAAGATGTGTAACATTTGAAAGTTGGAATGAGGTTTCTGAGTGAAAGTATGAATGAACAGTGAGCAGTTGAAGTCGCTTGAAGATTTGTTGAAGTCTGAAGATTTTCTCCATTGACTTCAATGTTAAAAATTTGATGAAAATTTGATGAATTATGGGCTGTATCTCTGGAATTATGAAAGTTATGAATGATAAAAGTAATAGCAATCGATTCCCGACCGAGCTGAACGTTTTGATGTTTGAACGGAGTTTCTGCGATGTTGAATGTGGGAGGGAAGACGGACAAAATAATGAATGGAATAATAATAAGAATTTCGTCCGTGGAAGAACATATAGTGGGATTGCTGTTAACAGCATTCCCACTAAACTAGAGAATGCAATTCCTGAAGAAATTGCTAGTGGGAATGCTTTATGCTGAAATATAATGTGTAAGAAGAAAGTGAAGAATTTAGATTGAAATGATACATGAACACTGGGGGCTTGAATGTGTGATGAGAGAAGAAAAGAGAGTAAAAAGGCTTGGAAAAGCAGCAGAATATTTGAACTGCAAACCTTTGAACTAACTCGATGGTGAATGATCTGTCGCCATGCCAACGGCATTTGAAGAAATCTCAAAACTGTCCCGTAGATGTCTTCACGGCTGGACTGTTAGCACACATGTGAAGTTTGAGTACTTTTTAAACATTTTCATAGGAGTTATAGCGACATCGACTTTTATGGCGAGGGAAGCGTTTCCATGGAAACGGCATATGGTGAGATCTCAGATTTGGCGTAGAGCTGTTGAGGCATGGACCGGTGATATACACGTGAAGATTGGGGGACGATCGGACCGTGTCCATTGGACTTACAGCGACATCGTGCTTCATGGCGAGTGGTCTGTCGCCATGGCAACGGCATTTGAAGAAATCTCAAAACTGTCCCGTAGATGTCTTCACGGCTGGACTGTTAGCACACATGTGAAGTTTGAGGACTTTTTGAACAGAGAGAGAGAGAGAGTGTGTGTTGTGTGTGGTGTGTGTGTGTGTGTGTGTGTGTGTTGTGTGTGTGTGTGTGTGTGTGTGTGTGTGTGTGTGTGTGTGTGTGTGTGTGTGTGTGTGTGTGTGTGTGTGTGTGTGTGTGTGTGTGTGTGTGTTGTGGTGTGTGTGTGTGGGTGTGTGTGTGTGTGTGTGTGTGTGTGTGTGTGTGTGTGTGTGAATGAACAGTTAAACTCACTGCTGTCAGTTGGAGTGATGACATCATCGTGTTCCATTGCACAGGTGTTCATCATTGAGCTAACGAGGTGTGCAGAGATCACAGGCTTCATTGTTCTGTATGAGAGATGAACCACTTACATGTGAACGTTTTGTGGAAGAACGATAACAGATATCTGTGAAATTTCAAAACGGGAAGCATGTCAAGGAAGTTGAGTATCTGAAGTGTAATTTTTGTGTACTTTCGGGTTAATAATGTGGCCTTTTTGGCAGTTTAAGAAAGGTGTGCGGCTGCTGCTGTGAGGAAATATCTGCCTGAAATTACAATGGGCGTTAATGGAGACATGTTGAACGTTTTTGTCACTTCATGCCCTCAAGAGGCATTTTGTTTAATTATTTTGGTTAATTATTTGTCATTTTTCAAGCTACGAGATGTTTTCCTACGTTTGTCATGAAAGATTATGTCTCAAGAATGTAGGGTTTGGGAAATATGGCAGTTTTAAAAAAATATGAAGGCAAATTTCAAGATTTCCTACCCTCTAGCTGTGACATCACGCACTCTAACTTAACGAGCTGCGCAATGTTAAAGTTGAAATGTTAAAAATGGGATGTATTATGGGATGTATCTCTGGAATTATGAAAGTTATGAATGATAAAGTAATAGCAGTCGATTCCCGACCGAGCTGAACGTTTTGATGTTTGAACGGAGTTTCTGCGATGTTGAATGTGGGAGGAGAAGACGGACAAAGTAATTGGATGGAATAATAATAAGAGAATTTCATTCTCTAACTAGAGAATGCAATTCCTGAAGAAATTGCTAGTGGGAATGCTTTATGCTGAAATATAATGTGTAAGAAGTAAGTGAAGAATTTAGATTGAAATGATACATGAACACTGGGGGCTTGAATGTGTGATGAGAGAAGAAAAGAGAGTAAAAAGGCTTGGAAAAGCAGCAGAATATTTGAACTGCAAACCTTTGAACTAACTTGATGGTGAATGATCTGTCGCCATGCCAACGGCATTTGAAGAAATCTCAAAACTGTCCCGTAGATGTCTTCACGGCTGGACTGTTAGCACACATGTGAAGTTTGAGTACTTTTTAAACATTTTCATAGGAGTTATAGCGACATCGACTTTTATGGCGAGGGAAGCGTTTCCATAGAAACGGCATATGGTGAGATCTCAGATTTGGCGTAGAGCTGTTGAGGCATGGACCGGTGATATACAAGTGAAGATTGGGGGACGATCGGACCGTGTCCATTGGACTTACAGCGACATCGTCTTTTATGGCGAGGTATGCGTTTCCATGGAAACGGCATATGGTGAGATCTCAGATTTGGCGTAGAGCTGTTGAGGCATGGACCGGTGATATACACGTGAAGATTGGGGGACGATCGGACCGTGTCCATTGGACTTACAGCGACATCGTGCTTCATGGCGAGTGGTCTGTCGCCATGCCAACGGCATTTGAAGAAATCTCAAAACTGTCCCGTAGATGTCTTCACGGCTGGACTGTTAGCACACATGTGAAGTTTGAGGACTTTTTGAACAGGAGAGAGAGAGAGAGTGTGTGTGTGTGTGTGTGTGGTGTGTGTGTGTGTGTGTTGTGTGTGTGTGTGTGTGGTGTGTGTGTGTGTGTGTTGTGTGTGTGTGTGTGTGTGTGTGTGTGTGTGGTGTGTGTGTGTGTGTGTGTGTGTGTGTGTGTGTGTGTGTGTGTGTGGGGGAGGGTGTGTGTGTGTGTGGGGGAGGGTGTGTGTGTGTGTGTGTGGGGAGGGTGTGTGTGTCTGAGAGAGAGAGTGTGTGAGTATGAAATGAACAGTTAAACTCACTGCTGTCAGTTGGAGTGATGACATCATCGTGTTCCATTGCACAGGTGTTCATCATTGAGCTAACGAGGTGTGCAGAGATCACAGGCTTCATTGTTCTGTATGAGAGATGAACCACTTACATGTGAACGTTTTGTGGAAGAACGATAACAGATATCTGTGAAATTTCAAAACGGGAAGCATGTCAAGGAAGTTGAGTATCTGAAGTGTAATTTTTGTGTACTTTCGGGTTAATAATGTGGCCTTTTTGGCAGTTTAAGGAAGGTGTGCGGCTGCTGCTGTGAGGAAATATCTGCCTGAATTTACAATGGGCTTTAATGGAGACATGTTGAAAGTTTTTGTCACTTCATGCCCTCAAGAGGCATTTTGTTTAATTATTTTGCTGAATTATTTGTCATTTTTCAAGCTACGAGATGTTTTCCTACGTTTATCATGAAAAATTATGTCTCAAGAAGGTAGGGTTTGGGAATTATGGCAGTTTTAAAAAAATATATGAAGGCAAATTTCAAGATTTCCTACCCTCTAGCTGTGACATCACGCACTCTAGTTAATGTTAAAATCTGAAGAAAACCTCTTTAACAAGGTCTGAACAATGTTTACTATCTCTAAAAGTAAGAATCAGATTTAAAAGTTGTGTTACACGGATAATGTCAGAAAGATGTGTAACATTTGAAAGTTGGAATGAGGTTTCTGAGTGAAAGTATGAATGAACAGTTAGCAGTTGAAGTCGCATGAAGATTTGTTGAAGTCTGAAGAAATTCTCCATTGACTTCAATGTTAAATATTTGATGAAAATTTGATGTATTATGGGCTGTATCTCTGGAATTATGAAAGTTATGAATGATAAAAGTAATAGCAGTCGATTCCCGACAAGGCTGAACGTTTTGATGTTTGAACGGAGTTTCTGCGATGTTGAATGTGGGAGGAGAAGACGGACAAAATAATTGGGTGGAATAATAATAATAAGAATTTCGTCCGTGGAAGAACATATAGTGGGATTGCTGTTAACAGCATTCCCACTAAACTAGAAAATGCAATTCCTGAAGAAATTGCTAGTGGGAATGCTTTATGCTGAAATGTAATGTGTAAGAAGAAAGTGAAGAATTTAGATTGAAATGATACATGAACACTGGGGGCTTGAATGTGTGATGAGAGAAGAAAAGAGAGTAAAAAGGCTTGGAAAAGCAGCAGAATATTTGAACTGCAAACCTTTGAACTAACTCGATGGTGAATGATCTGTCGCCATGCCAACGGCATTTGAAGAAATCTCAAAACTGTCCCGTAGATGTCTTCACGGCTGGACTGTTAGCACACATGTGAAGTTTGAGTACTTTTTAAACATTTTCATAGGAGTTCTAGCGACATCGACTTTTATGGCGAGGGAAGCGTTTCCATGGAAACGGCATATGGTGAGATCTCAGATTTGGCGTAGAGCTGTTGAGGCATGGACCGGTGATATACACGTGAAGATTGGGGGACGATCGGACCGTGTCCATTGGACTTACAGCGACATCGTGCTTCACGGCGAGTGGTCTGTCGCCATGGCAACGGCATTTGAAGAAATCTCAAAACTGTCCCGTAGATGTCTTCACGGCTGGACTGTTAGCACACATGTGAAGTTTGAGGACTTTTTTAACAGAGAGTGTGTGTGAGTCTGAGAGAGAGAGAGAGAGAGAGAGAGAGAGAGAGAGAGAGAGAGAGAGAGAGAGAGGAGAGAGAGAGAGAGAGAGAGAGAGAGAGAGAGAGAGAGAGAGAGAGAGAGAGAGAGAGAGAGAGAGAGAGAGAGAGAGAGAGAGAGAGAGAGAGAGAGAGAGAGAGAGAGAGAGAGAGAGAGAGAGAGAGAGAGAGAGAGAGAGAGAGAGAGAGAGAGAGAGAGAGAGAGAGAGAGAGAGAGAGAAGAGAGAGGAGAGAGAGAGAGAGAGAGAGAGAGAGAGAGAGAGAGAGAGAGAGAGAGAGAGAGAGAGAGAGAGAGAGAGAGAGAGAGAGAGAGAGAGAGAGAGAGAGGAGAGAGAGAGAGAGAGAGAGAGAGAGAGAGAGAGAGAGAGAGAGAGAGAGAGAAACAGTTAAACTCACTGCTGTCAGTTGGAGTGATGACATCATCGTGTTCCATTGCACAGGTGTTCATCATTGAGCTAACGAGGTGTGCAGAGATCACAGGCTTCATTGTTCTGTATGAGAGATGAACCACTTACATGTGAACGTTTTGTGGAAGAACGATAACAGATATCTGTGAAATTTCAAAACGGGAAGCATGTCAAGGAAGTTGAGTATCTGAAGTGTAATTTTTGTGTACTTTCGGGTTAATAATGTGGCCTTTTTGGCAGTTTAAGAAAGGTGTGCGGCTGCTGCTGTGAGGAAATATCTGCCTGAAATTACAATGGGCTTTAATGGAGACATGTTGAACGTTTTTGTCACTTCATGCCCTCAAGAGGCATTTTGTTTTAATTATTTTGCTTAATTATTTATTATTTTTCAAGCTACGAGATGTTTTCCTACGTTTATCATGAAAAAGTATGTCTCAAGAATGTAGGGTTTGGGAATTATGGCAGTTTTAAAAAATATATGAAGGCACATTTCAAGATTTCTCACCCTCTAGCTGTGACATCACGCACTCTAGTTAATGTTAAAATCTGAAGAAAACCTCTTTAACAAGGTCTGAACAATGTTGAATATCTCTAAAAGTAAGAATCAGATTTAAAAGTTGTGTTACACGGATAATGTAAGAAAGATGTGTAACATTTGAAAGTTGGAATGAGGTTTCTGAGTGAAAGTATGAATGAACAGTGTGCAGTTGAAGTCGCATGAAGATTTGTTGAAGTCTGAAGAATATCTCCATTGACTTCAATGTTAAAAATGTGATTATTATGGGATGTATCTCTGGAATTATGAAAGTTATGAATGATAAAAGTAATAGCAGTCGATTCCCCACCGAGCTGAACGTTATGATGTTTGAACGGAGTTTCTGCGATGTTGAATGTGGGAGGAGAAGACGGACAAAGTAATTGGACGGAATAATAATAATTATTTCGTCCGTGGAAGAACATATAGTGGGAATTCCCATTCCCACTAAACTAGAGAATGCAATTCCTGAAGAAATTGCTAGTGGGAATGCTTTATGCTGAAATATAATGTGTAATGCTGCGTTCACACCGGACGCGATGCGAATATTCGCTTCGCTCTAATCCCTCCTATCCCATCGCTCTAAACGCTGGAGGTTCACCGCGGCTGCCAGCTGTGTTTACTCGCATCATTCAAACAAGACGCGCTGGCTCGGGAGCTACAACTACAACAAATGAACATATTTTACCGTGATTAAATTGTAATACACGTTTCTAAATGATGCCGAAGTAACAACATACTGATACCGGTTAGTAACAACCATGAATTAAGGCTTTGACAAGTCTGCAGACAGACGGCAGGCGAAACACCTTTTAAAATGCTTGTTTCTGAATGAAGATCGGATCGACCAGGCTAAGCAAACGTTGTATATGCTCATTCCACACTCATAACAACGACCTACAGACATAAATAAAGCAGCGACTGTATTCACCATGACACAGACAGTCTGTGGTTTGTACTTGTTTAACTTTTGTCCAGTTTCTAAACAGATATGAGGAGCTGTGAGCTCTGTGTGCTAACTGCTAACAGCTAAC
>JAAOOA010001860.1:60000-83628 GCA_012861695.1 Trematomus loennbergii | reverse complement strand
GTCCCTCTGCACACTGTGGAGGTGGGGAGACAGGAGTCCTCTGCACACTGTGGAGGTGGGTGGGAGACAGGAGTCCTCTGACACTGTGGAGGAGGTGGGAGACAGGAGTCCTCTGGACACTGTGGAGGTGGTGGGAGACAGGAGTCCTCTGGACACTGTGGAGGTGGTGGGAGACAGGAGTCCTCTGCACACTGTGGAGGTGGTGGGAGACAGGAGTCCTCTGGACACTGTGGAGGTGGTGGGAGACAGGAGTCCTCTGGACACTGTGGAGGTGGTGGGAGCAGGAGTCTCTGGACACTGTGGAGGTGGTGGGAGACAGGAGTCCTCTGGACACTGTGGAGGAGGTGGGAGACAGGAGTCCTCTGGACACTGTGGAGGAGGTGGGAGACAGGAGTCCTCTGGACACTGTGGAGGTGGTGGGAGACAGGAGTCCTCTGGACACTGTGGAGGAGGTGGGAGACAGGAGTCCTCTGCACACTGTGGAGGAGGTGGAGACAGGAGTCCTCTGGACACTGTGGAGGAGGTGGGAGACAGGAGTCCTCTGGACATGTGGAGGAGGTGGGAGACAGGAGTCCTCTGGACACTGTGGAGGGGGTGGGAGACAGGAGTCCTCTGGACACTGTGGAGGAGGTGGGAGACAGGAGTCCTCTGCACACTGTGGAGGAGGTGGGAGACAGGAGTCCTCTGCACACTGTGGAGGAGGTGGGAGACAGGAGTCCTCTGGACACTGTGGAGGGGTGGGAGACAGGAGTCCTCTGGACACTGTGGAGGTGGTGGGAGACAGGAGTCCTCTGGACACTGTGGAGATGGTGGGAGACAGGAGTACTCTGGACACTGTGGAGGTGGTGGGAGACAGGAGTCCTCTGGACACTGTGGAGGAGGTGGGAGACAGGAGTCCTCTTGACACTGTGGAGGGGGTGGGAGACAGGAGTCCTCTGGACACTGTGGAGATGGTGGAGACAGGAGTCCTCTGGACACTGTGGAGGTGGTGGGAGACAGGAGTCCTCTGGACACTGTGGAGGTGGTGGAGACAGGAGTCCCTCTGGACACTGTGGAGATGGTGGGGACAGGAGTCCTCTGGACACTGTGGAGGAGGTGGGAGACAGGAGTCCTCTGGACACTGTGGAGGAGGTGGGAGACAGGAGTCCTCTGGACAATGTGGAGGAGGTGGGAGACAGGAGTCCTCTGCACACTGTGGAGGAGGTGGGAGACAGGAGTCCTCTGGACACTGTGGAGGAGGTGGGAGACAGGAGTCCTCTGGACACTGTGGAGGTGGTGGGAGACAGAGTCCTCTGGACACTGTGGAGATGGTGGGAGACAGGAGTCCTCTGGACACTGTGGAGGTGGTGGGAGACAGGAGTCCTCTGGACACTGTGGAGGATGGTGGGAGACAGGAGTCCTCTGGACACTGTGGAGGAGGTGGGAGACAGGAGTCCTCTGGACACTGTGGAGATGGTGGGAGACAGGAGTCCTCTGGACACTGTGGAGGAGGTGGGAGACAGGAGTCCTCTGCACACTGTGGAGGAGGTGGGAGACAGGAGTCCTCTGGACACTGTGGAGGTGGTGGGAGACAGGAGTCCTCTGGACACTGTGGAGGTGGTGGAGACAGGAGTCCTCTGGACACTGTGGAGGAGGTGGGAGACAGGAGTCCTCTGGACACTGTGGAGGTGGTGGGAGACAGGAGTCCTCTGGACACTGTGGAGGTGGTGGAGACAGGAGTCCTCTGGACACTGTGGAGGAGGTGGGAGACAGGAGTCCTCTGCACACTGTGGAGGAGGTGGGAGACAGGAGTCCTCTGGACACTGTGGAGGAGGTGGGAGACAGGAGTCCTCTGGACACTGTGGAGGTGGTGGGAGACAGGAGTCCTCTGGACACTGTGGAGGAGGTGGAGACAGGAGTCCTCTGCACACTGTGGAGGAGGTGGGAGACAGGAGTCCTCTGGACACTGTGGAGGAGGTGGGAGACAGGAGTCCTCTGGACACTGTGGAGGGAGGTGGGAGACAGGAGTCCTCTGGACACTGTGGAGGGGGTGGGAGACAGGAGTCCTCTGGACACTGTGGAGGAGGTGGGAGACAGGAGTCCTCTGCACACTGTGGAGGAGGTGGGAGACAGGAGTCCTCTGCACACTGTGGAGGAGGTGGGAGACAGGAGTCCTCTGGACACTGTGGAGGGGGTGGGAGACAGGAGTCCTCTGGACACTGTGGAGGTGGTGGGAGACAGGAGTCCTCTGGACACTGTGGAGATGGTGGGAGACAGGAGTCCTCTGGACACTGTGGAGGTGGTGGGAGACAGGAGTCCTCTGGACACTGTGGAGGAGGTGGGAGACAGGAGTCCTCTTGACACTGTGGAGGGGGTGGGAGACAGGAGTCCTCTGGACACTGTGGAGATGGTGGGTGGAGACAGGAGTCCTCTGGACACTGTGGAGGTGGTGGGAGACAGGAGTCCTCTGGACACTGTGGAGGAGGTGGAGACAGGAGTCCTCTGGACACTGTGGAGATGGTGGGAGACAGGAGTCCTCTGGACACTGTGGAGGAGGTGGGAGACAGGAGTCCTCTGGACACTGTGGAGATGGTGGGAGACAGGAGTCCTCTGGACACTGTAGGAGGTGGGAGACAGGAGTCCTCTGCACACTGTGGAGGAGGTGTTGGAGACAGGAGTCCTCTGGACACTGTGGAGGTGGTGGGAGACAGGAGTCCTCTGGACACTGTGGAGGTGGTGGGAGACAGGATTCCTCTGGACACTGTGGAGGAGGTGGGAGACAGGAGTCCTCTGGACACTGTGGAGGTGGTGGGAGACAGGAGTCCTCTGGACACTGTGGAGGTGGTGGGAGACAGGAGTCCTCTGGACACTGTGGAGGAGGTGGGAGACAGGAGTCCTCTGCACACTGTGGAGGAGGTGGGAGACAGGAGTCCTCTGGACACTGTGGAGGAGGTGGGAGACAGGAGTCCTCTGGACACTGTGGAGGTGGTGGGAGACAGGAGTCCTCTGGACACTGTGGAGGAGGTGGGAGACAGGAGTCCTCTGCACACTGTGGAGGAGGAGGGAGACAGGAGTCCTCTGGACACTGTGGAGGAGGTGGGAGACAGAAGTCCTCTGCACACTGTGGAGGAGGTGGGAGACAGGAGTCCTCTGGACACTGTGGAGAGTGGGGGAGACAGGAGTCCTCTGGACACTGTGGAGGAGGTGGGAGACAGGAGTCCTCTGGACAATGTGGAGGAGGTGGGAGACAGGAGTCCTCTGCACTGTGGAGGAGGTGGGAGACAGGAGTCCTCTGGACACTGTGGAGGAGGTGGGAGACAGGAGTCCTCTGGACACTGTGGAGGTGGTGGGAGACAGGAGTCCTCTGGACACTGTGGAGGAGGTGGGAGACAGGAGTCCTCTGGACAATGTGGAGGAGGGGTGGTAGACAGGAGTCCTCTGCACACTGTGGGGGAGGTGGGAGACAGGAGTCCTCTGGACACTGTGGAGGTGGTGTGAGACAGGAGTCCTCTGGACACTGTGGAGGAGGTGGGAGACAGGAGTCCTCTGGACACTGTGGAGGAGGTGGGAGACAGGAGTCCTCTGGACACTGTGGAGGAGGTGGGAGACAGGAGTCCTCTGGACACTGTGGAGGAGGTGGGAGACAGGAGTCCTCTGGACACTGTGGAGGAGGTGGGAGACAGGAGTCCTCTGGACACTGTGGAGGAGCTGGGAGACAGGAGTCCTCTGCACACTGTGGAGGTGGTGGGAGACAGGAGTCCTCTGGACACTGTGGAGGAGGTGAGAGACAGGAGTCCTCTGGACACTGTGGAGGAGGTGGGAGACAGGAGTCCTCTGGACACTGTGGAGGTGGTGGAGACAGGAGTCCTCTGGACACTGTGGAGGAGGTGGGAGACAGGAGTCCTCTGGACACTGTGGAGGTGGTGGGAGACAGGAGTCCTCTGGACACTGTGGAGGAGGTGGGAGACAGGAGTCCTCTGGACACTGTGGAGGTGGTGGAGACAGGAGTCCTCTGGACACTGTGGAGGTGGTGGGAGACAGGAGTCCTCTGGACACTGTGGAGGTGGTGTGAGACAGGAGTCCTCTGGACACTGTGGAGATGGTGGGAGACAGGAGTCCTCTGGACACTGTGGAGGAGGTGGGAGACAGGAGTCCTCTGGACACTGTGGAGATGGTGGGAGACAGGAGTCCTCTGGACACTGTGGAGGAGGTGGGAGACAGGAGTCCTCTGCACACTGTGGAGGAGTGGGAGACAGGAGTCCTCTGGACACTGTGGAGGTGGTGGGAGACAGGAGTCCTCTGGACACTGTGGAGGAGGTGGGAGACAGGAGTCCTCTGGACAGTGTGGAGGAGGTGGGAGACAGGAGTCCTCTGGACACTGTGGAGGTGGTGGGAGACAGGAGTCCTCTGGACACTGTGGAGGAGGTGGGAGACAGGAGTCCTCTGGACAGTGTGGAGGAGGTGGGAGACAGGAGTCCTCTGGACACTGTGGAGGTGGTGGGAGACAGGAGTCCTCTGGACACTGTGGAGTGGTGGGAGACAGGAGTCCTCTGGACACTGTGGAGGTGGGAGACAGGAGTCCTCTGGACACTGTGGAGGAGGTGGGAGACAGGAGTCCTCTGGACACTGTGGAGGAGGTGGGAGACAGGAGTCCTCTGGACACTGTGGAGGAGTGTACACTGTGGAGGAGTGCTTACTTTCTCACTTGAACGTTTGCCTCTAATAGTTCTTATTTCTGATTTTAAAACCTTTTTCATAATGAGTTTTTGAATGCTCACAGACATCATTGTTTCCTCAAAGCGCACTGTGTGTAATAATGTTCAGCTGTAAAGAGGTGAAGAATCAGGAGACAGCGCCATCTAGTGGTGAGTGGGAAGAACTCTTTGTACTCGTTAGAGTTATCAGGTCATCTTTGGGTTTTGGAGTTACGTCGAAGCACGCTCTTCGTGACTTCTGATCTGAACATGTTGATATCTTGAGTTTGCCGCACAGGGAGACATTGATCTGATGGTTAGAGTCGAGGTGGTCCAGACACCAGTTTGGGGTCTGGGGCTGTGAGAGGTTTTCTACCAATGGAAGGGTTGGGGGTTTTGATCCTGGTGTAAATGGGCAAGATACTTAACCCCACGTTGCTCCCGATGGCCGATGTGTGTGGATGTTAGTTTCTCTGAGCAGTGGGCTCCTTGTATGGCAGCCTCTCTCTGATTGGCTGTAAATTGGTAAATGCTGCTCTAAGAGGGTACAGCCTGGAAAGGGTTATAGAAATGCAGTCCAACCAGCGGAGCCGGATTCATTTCAGAAGTGGGGGGGCCAAAAGTGCGTGTGTATGTGACATACTTGCCAACCCTCCCGATTTTCGCGGGAGAGTCCCATTTTCCTCCCGGGGTCACATTTCTCCCGATTTTCTGACTAATCTGATTTGTGAGTCACGACCTGTTTCATTCTAACATAACGCTCCAAATGTTACTGTTTCCACTCGGACTTCAATACAGCTACACCATTGTTTGGTTTCCATGGTAACGAACGTGTCTCTTTAGTAGCGCGCGCAACTGAAAGTCTGAGAGGGTGTTCAGGAGGAAGATAGTCACAGAAAACAGAACGAGAATGGACCACTCGACCCTCTGCTCACTCCTTTCCTGTACATTAAACTACACAGCTCCAGCCCACACATGACAGCGCAGTTGCTCCATCATTCCATCTCTCCTTTGTTCCTGCTCATACGCTCTTGTTTGACAAGCTGAATGCTGACTGGTGTTTGACTGAAGTAAGCGCACTTTTTTGAACACCTCTCTGTGAAAAGCTCCAGTTTATTACTCCGGTATTTACAAAGCTGTCATCTCCACATTTGGAGAAAGTTACAAGCCGTTTGACGAAGGCTCGTTTAGTGGTTTTGCAAAGAATTAACCACTCTCTGTTTGTGTAGCATTCTGCATTGAAGTACCTTTCTCTTTGCCCAAATAAGCTTTTATTTGCCCGTCTCAATAGAGAACCGCAGTGACGCGTCCTAAAACCCGGAAGTAAGTTAGCATTTTTACCACGTCCGGTTCCTTCGACAAAAGCAATGGGATCTCTCCATAGGCATGTTCTGTTCTGACTTTGTAATAATATATTGTTGTAAATTGTTTAATGAATGAATTGTATTTTCTTTTTTTAAATTATCATATCACTATTGAATTGGATTATCCTTGACGCTTTGGCAATATTGTTCACCTGACATTCATGCAATAAAGCTTATTGAATTAAATTGAGAGAGAGAGAGAGAGAGAGAGAGAGGGAGAGAAGAGAGAGAGAGAGAGAGAGACAGAGAGAAGAGACAAGAGGAGAGAGAGGAGAGAGAGAAGAGAGAGAGAGAGAGGAGAGAGAGAGAGAGGAGAGAGAAGAGAGAGATAGAGAGAGAGAGAGAGGGAGAGAGAGAGAGAGAGAGTCATTCATAAAATCCTCCTCTCTTCCTCCTCTCTGCAGGATCAGCACCTCAGACAGCGCTCCTCTCTGATTGGCTGCAGCAGGATCCCGCCAGCAGCCAATCAGAAGGCTCCGTTTCTCTCGCACATCCAACCCGAATAACTGCAGATTCCCGCATCAGAGCAGCGACTAACTTCAAGCTGCTTTCTATCTTTGGAATATTTGATAGAGGCCATTTTCTCCCCTCTCCGCTCCATCTTTATGTTTTCAGAGATTTCCCCGCGGGTCTCCCCCCTGCTGTGTGCGCGCGGGATGCGGGCATCGTAGGATATTAAAGCCTCTCGATGGAAGACATCTTCCAGCGAGCTGCTGCCGCTGCTGCTGCTGCTGCTGCCTGCTGCGAGAGAAGAAGAAGGAGAAGGAGAAGAAGAAGGAGAAGGAGAAGGAGAAGAAGAAGGAGTGAAGCTCGTTCCCTTCCGCACCGAGAGAGGGACGCTGTTTTACGCATGAGGATCTGAGGCACCGGGAAACAAGCTCCGGAACCGAGCCTTTCTGCACCAGACCCCGGGCAGCGGAGAGCTTTTGGACCTGAGGGGGTGATGGAGTCCAGGAGGAGAGTCCATTAATCACAAGGTAGGAACATGGAAGTGCCATTTATTTTACAATCTCAATCTGTATTCATTTACACAGCACATTTAAAACAACCTCAGTGGACCAAAGTGCTGTCAAGGGAACAAATACAATTATAAAATAACACAAGGAGTACAATAATAAAACAATAACTAGAAACCTATAAAGAATATAGAAATGTCAAATGTCATATTCAACTATATTAGAAGCCAGTGCAAAGAGGTGAGATATACGCGTTAATGCACGGGTGTGTGTATATATGTACATGATGAATGCATCACACACACTCATGCATGTGTGTGTGTGTGTGTGTGTGCAGAGCTTCCATTTTGGAGCTAAAATGGATGCTGGCGCACATTTCTCTGGCCTTTTCTTACATAATCCGGAGGCTGCAGTATGCTCCGTGTTCACAGGGAGGCTATAGCATGTGTGTAGCATGTTTATAGCATGTGTGTAGCATGTTAATCCCTCTCTCTGCATGGGATGAGACGCAGAGCTGCTGAACGACAGAGGCATGCTGCAGATGGAGAACAGTCCTTCATGTTGTTTACATCGTGCTGTGAGGGAATGCATCTCATTAGGAGTTGATCATGCAGTCTAGAAAACATCACGAGAAAGAACTCTGATCGTTTGTTTGAGTAAAGGTGATACTCAGTGGTGAAAGCACATCTTTGAGGGCACATGTTACTCTTTGACAGCTGTTACAGGTGCAGGATTTAATCTAATACAACATATACAATGAATAATGTACATGCTATGGTCAGATATCCAGCAGTCATTACAATGAGCTCCATCTTCACACGTGGTATGTATGTATCTTTGTACTATATGTATCTGTATGTGTATATAATATATGTGTGTATGTATATGTGTCAATCAACAAGTAAAGCAGATTAATAATAATAATATTATAATAATGATAATTATTTATAGATTATAGATTATAAATAAATAATTTAGGGACAAGGGAGTGAGATTAAATAAATGACTTCTTCTCACTCCTTTTCGAACACTAGATGTGGGACTGTTTATGTTGCTTGCTAATGCTGCTGTAATCTCCACACGTCTACCCTACTTTTATCATTTTCGAATCATGATTAGAAAATGATCAAAGTAGGGTAGACGTGTGGAGATTATCCGACTGAACAAAACGTGATCCGTCTCTTCAATGCGTTTCAACCACAAACCTGATTTCCAGCTATTTTCCAAAAATCCTCTGGAGAGATCTCACTGGGTTTTTGTCGAGGGAACCGGAAGGAACCGGAAGGAACCGGAAGGAACCCATGCGCAGCTTACGTCCGGGTTTTAGGACGCGTCACTGCGCCACTCTATAAACGTATCATAGCTCTTACGGGGCCTCGTGAAATGAAGTCGTGCCAAATCCTACAGTCCAGAGGTATAAACACACTCACACATTAAAATACAAGAACACTCAATAATAATACAAAAAACACAAAATAACCGTTTACTTCAAGTTCACAAGGTTCAAGGTTAGTTATTTGTAAAGCACATTTTAAGACAACACATACTAATTCAAAACAAAACAAACACACAAACAAAAAAGGCAATTCATAAAAGCGATGATATGTCTGCAGCTCAAAGTGCGATAAGTCTGAAGGAGAAACGGTGTTAACGTATTTTTACGAATGTCAGGCAGTTTGTTCCAGGCTTGTTTGAATGAAAGCTAAAAGCTGCCTCGGCCAAATGTAGTTCTGACAACGGATAAAAGCTCCTGAAGAAAAGAGACCTCTGGCTCCACATTGAAGCATCTTTTTACATTGGCCATTGTTTCTGCTTGAGATGTGTTCTGATGTTTGTTCCTTTCAGGACTCCACGTGCTCTGTTCGCCCTCATGTTGGATTCATGTTTCTGTGGTCTTCATTTGAACCCTTTGATCTTTCTTGTGAAGCACTTTGTGGCACGACTGAATTCTCCTTCTTCTTCTCCTCTCACAGATTCCTCCTGAAGTGTGAGACTCTCTCTGGTCCTTCTCCAATCTCTTCCTCCCGACCCTCAGCTGACCCTACCTCCCAAAGCATCATCATGGGCACCGTGCTCTCTCTGTCGCCCAGCTACCGGAAGGCGGCGCTGTTTGATGACGGCCCGGCGACGGTGGGACACTACACCGCGGTGCAGAACAGCAAAAATGCCAAAGATGCCAAGGACAACACCTCCAACAACGCCGGGAAAACCCTCAAACGTCCGTCCATCATCAGCGTGCTGCCATGGAAACGCATCGTGGCGGTGTCGGCGAAAAGGAAGGAATCGAAAAAGCTGCAGGCGGAGGGCGGAGACAACGGGAAAGGAAACTCTCCGGACGCCACGATCACCGTGAGTTCGGCGTCTAATAGCCTGAAGCTGAAGAAATCCCAGTCGTGCGCGAATCTGTCCTTGTTTTCCTCCGGCCCGGACGCAACGGCGAGCTCCACCATCGCCAACGTTAAAGTCAGAGTCGCCCACCTGCCAGTTTCTAAAACCCTCGCCAACGTCAACGTAGCCTCCAGGAAGAGTTCCCACGCCGGGGTCCAGCCCTCCAACGCCACCGGGACGCCGAAACGGGTCATCGTCCAGGTAAGCATTCCATCAGAAGCAGCTAGTCGTGTCTCTTTGCCAGAAAACCTGAACATGCCAGATAATAAATACACGTTATTTATACCTTTCATGCTTAACGCAGCCCGAAGTGCCAAAACGCGTTATTATCCAGGTCAATATTTCATCAAAAACAGCTTTTTTTTGTCTCTATTTCCAATCCAACTTTATTGATACAGCACATTTAAAAACAACAGAGTTGACCAACGTGCTTTACATCAATACATTTAGACAAAACCGATCGGACGTCAAAGCACGAGACAATAAAACCATACTTATAAACACAGTAGAGATGTCCCGATCCGATCACGTGATCGGGGATCGGAGCCGATCACGTGATTTTCAAAAGATCGGAATCGGAATTTTTTTTTTATAAAATATTTTTATTTTTACGACGAGTACACAGCGACCACTCAGGTAACGGCACTGAAACAACCGACACGTTCAGAGACTTTTAAAAGGAAAGAGAAACTGCCCCAGAACAGTGAAAAGGCCAAAAAGATAACAGCCAAGATAGCTGAATTCATCGCGTTGGATGACCAGCCGTTATCTGTTACCTTTTTTTCTCTTAATGCATTGCATAAAGATCGGATCGGGAAAAATCGGTATCGGCAGATTGTCAAAATCAAATGATCGGAATCGGATCGGGGGCAAAGAAAGGTGATCGGGACATCCCTAAAACACAGACTGAAAAAACTCTCACACACGATGTAAAAAACATTTAAAAACACAAGAAAATAGAAAACCCAAAAAGCCCGGGTCTTTAAACGAGATTTAAAAACAGGCAAAGCTTATTTAAAGATAAGACAAGAAGCACTTTATTGATCCCAGTTTGGGAAATGTTTGCGTTCAGACAAGGCATTGAACATGAACTTCGTAGAGATTTGAACTTTGTTTTAAAACATGGAAAGCTCAGGAGTTCCTCGAATATCTTTAGCAGATTCAGTCCACCTCTCTCGTCTCATATCCCCCTCCCACTTCTCTCCCCTCCCAGGCGTCCACCAGCGAGTTGATGCGCAGCCTCGGAGAGTCCTGTGCCGCCGCTGCTACCGTCTGAAGCGTCTGTCCCTCCGACGGACCCGTGCTGTGGCTGCGGAGCGTCGACAGGTCTCTGCTCCTCCAGGGCTGGCAGGACCAAGGCTTCATCACCCCGGCTAACGTGGTCTTCCTCTACATGCTGTGCCGCGACGTGGTCTCCTCCGAGGTGGTCTCAGAGCGAGAGCTTCAGGCGTCGCTGCTCACCTGCCTCTACCTGTCCTACTCGTACATGGGTAACGAGATCTCGTACCCGCTGAAGCCCTTCCTGGTGGAGGCGGAGAGGAAGGAGCTCTTCTGGACCGATGCCTGGACATCATCGACAGGATGAGCGGAAAGATGCTTCAGATCAACACCGACCCGCACTTCTTCACCCAGGTGTTCTCAGACCTGAAGAACGAGCAAGAAGGAGGAGGAGAAGACCAAGCTGCTCATAGGCCTCGACCGATAAGAGGAGGAGGGAAGGAGGGAAGGAGGGAAGGGAGGATAGAAAGGGTTCATATGTTGAGGACTAATGGTGCGTTCACACCGGACGGAAAGCACATTTCAAACCTCTTATTTATTCATCATTTGTTATCAGGGTTTTATCTCCATGTAGATACGATAATACTTTAACGGTCAGATCAAGTCTGAAATGCTCCTTGCATCACAGCAGCTCCATGTGTAACATCAACAGACATTTAACATAACATCAGGATCAGTGTTGCTGCTTCGTGCATGATGTGAAAGTCCCAGAAACATCAGGATACCAACTACTGGTTCATTGACATCATCCGGAGACACACACATCATATCCAGTCACATGGGTTGAACCTGTATGAACCCAACATGTACACATTTTGCAGTGATTTAAACGTATCAAAACCGAGCGTGCGAGCGTGCGAGTGTGCGACCGTGCGAGCGTGCGAGCGTGCGAGCGTGCGACCGTGCGAGAGTGTGTCAGCGTGTGAGCGTGTGAGCGTGTGAGCGTGTCAGCGTACGAGCGTGTCAGCGTGTGAGCGTGTGAGCGTGTCAGCGTGCGAGCGTGCGAGCGTGTGTCCGTGTCAGCGTGTCAGCGTGTGAGCGTGTGAGCGTGTGAGCGTGTCAGCGTGCGAGTGTGTGTCAGCGTGTCAGCGTGTGAGCGTGTGAGCGTGTCAGTGTGTGACCGTGTGAGCGTGTCAGCGTGCGAGCGTGTGTCCGTGTCAGCGTGTGAGCGTGTGACCGTGTCAGCGTGTCAGCGTGTCAGCGTGTGAGCGTGTCAGCGTGTGACCGTGCGACCGTGTGAGCGTGCGAGCGTGTGAGCGTGCGAGCGTGTGAGCGTGCGACCGTGTGAGCGTGCGACCGTGTGAGCGTGCGAGCGTGCGAGCGTGTGTCCGTGTGAGCGTGTGAGCGTGCGACCGCGTGAGCGTGTGTCCGTGTGAGCGTGTGAGCGTGTGACCGTGTGAGCGTGTGTCCGTGTGAGCGTGTGAGCGTGTGAGCGAGCGTGCTTCAGATCAACAGAGCAGTGAGCGATTCCTCGGAGCAGTTTTGTTGTCCGGCGTCTCTTTGACTTCATCATTAACCACATCTCCTCGTGAGCTTCTGGGTGTTAAACAGTGTTTGGGTAAGAGCCACCTGAACACTAAACACAGAAGACAGAGACCTTGGACGCGATTAGATTCTCAAGACAGACGTGTTACTTTACTTTACTTTACGTGTTCGTGTCCAACACCATGGAGTCGGGGGAGACTATAAACCTTCTTTAAAGATCATTTGTTTCTCAAGAACGATTAGAGAAAGGTTCTGAGGATCAGAGACATGCATCTGTTGCTCTTTAGATCAAGACGGATGGCTTTAGGAACGCCAGACTACACAGGTGTACGACTGAAAGGTGAATATCATAAGTACAACGTGTATTGATGATAGTGTGTGAGACGTTTCCGCTATAGAGGAATGTCCCGGGATGGAGAAATCCAGAAGCACCTTGCATGAGATCACTTCATCACGTGCTCGCACATCCAAAACCTGCTTTTTGCCCAAATCCAGCTCACCTTTCCCCCAACCACCTGCCCTCCAAGTCCACTTTTTGAACTCTACAGAAAGCTGGGCTCGAATCAAACACAACGACCGCAACGTTGTGTGACTGTGAGACGAAGGGTTTGCACCGTGTCGGGTGCAAAGTTATCAAATTGGCTCTTAATTGAGCATGAAAAGCTCATCTTTGGGCACTGTCTAATACCCTGAATAAGCCCGTCTGTTTACATGAAGACATTCGGGGGAAACGCAATAGATATTCTAAAGGGGGATTTATTTATTGACTTCCTGTTCCCCTGCACTTTGACCTGCAGTCCATATTGGTGCTGTGACCACAGAGAGAGAAAGGGAACGGTCAAAAGTACAAACAACCGAAAGATAGAAAGATCGAACGAACGAAAGACGTACAGGTCGAAAGACGTACAGGTCGAAAGAATGGAAGAACAAACGAACGAATGAACGAACGACGACGAACGACAGATTCAAAGACAGGTGTACAGTCGAAATACGGAATGAACGAATGAACGACAGAAAGACAGATATTCTGTCCACGTCCCTCTGCACTCATCTTGTCTTCTTCTTCTTCTTCTGAATGATCGCTGGAGGACCTTTTTTCAGAGGGTTGATCATGTGACCTGCCTCGACCAATGGCTACAGAAGGAAATGACTTTATTCCAGACGTGTAAATGTGACTCTTCTTCCTCCTCTTCCTCCTCACAGAGACTCTCTGTCCTCCCGTCGTCACATGTCTACAGACTCTCTGATTGGTCGTTATTTACAGTTATTTCACGTGCATGTGTGCTTCTTTAGGTTTCCTGTAGCATGCTGCTTTGTGTTGGGACACTTGAGACTGAAGTGACACTCCGTGATGTGACGTCTGGAGAAAGATATCGCCTTAAAAACCATCGATGAATGGAAGTCTGAAAAACCCCGGGAATGAGTCAGCGTTTGGTCTCTGTTCCCTGATCTGGAGTTCAATGAGTCCGTTTGGTCTCTGTTCCCTGATCTGGAGTTCAATGAGTCAGCGTTTCCTCTCTGTTCCCTGATCTGGAGTTCAATGAGTTGTTGGTTGTTAAAAGAGTGGAAAGCTCAAGGCACGTTTATTTATATCGCACATTTCAACACAAGGCAATTCAAAGTGCTTTACGAAAATGAAAGACATTAAGAGCATAAAACACATTAAAAACACTAAAAAGAAAAGATAATAAAACATGAATTTGATTTTTTATTTGGAATGTGTAAAACAATCATACACATTTTTTTACATGAGAAATATTATACAATTCAAAATCAAGCATTGTCAAATTGATATATTAAAATATTACTGATTTTAAGTTATATATAAACAAATTATCTGCTCAATTACATCTGAAAAGGGTTGGGAAGAAGTTTACACTTATGGAATCCCCTTCTCCCAAAAACTACATTATTAACATTTATATATTTTCTTTCTTGAATCTCTGGACTTAAAACCTTTTTTTCTCAAAATCTCACAATTATGACTTTTTTCTCAAAATCTCAAAATATTGACTTTTTTAAAAAATCGCAAAATTATGACTTTTTTTAAAAATCGCAAAATGATGACTTTTTTAAAAAATCGCAAAATGATGACTTTTTAAAAAATCGCAAAATCATGACTTTTTAAAAAAATCGCAAAATCATGACTTTTTTTTAAAATCGCAAAATTATGACTTTTTTTAAAAATCGCAAAATTATGACTTTCGCAAAATTCTCAATTCTCAAAATTCTGTCCTATTTGAAGACTTCCTTCATGAGTCTTCGGACGTTCAACCTATTTCTAGTTTCACAGAATTGGAGCATAATAATAACTGAACGCTGCTCAGGAGATTCCTGGAAGACGTCGTCACATCACTGAGTCGAACAGGAGCCGAAGAACTCTCTCTTCAGTTTCAGAAAAGTCTCTCAGACATCTCGTCTTCTTCAGATTCATCAAAGAGCGCACACTAAGTCTCTGACTGCTGGACAACAAAGACTTTTAAAGGAATCGTGAATAGGTTTTTTTTCCCACAACGTCATATATAACAGATGAAGGAGTCAAGTGTGCAAAACGTGAGCTAATATTGGAGCCATTGGAACCTGGAGCCTTCAGTTTTCTGTGTGACACAAACTTCATGTGGCCTCCATTTGATGGGAGAAAAACGTAATCAATTCCCATTTTTAACTACATTTTAAATCTTCCCAACCAATCAGATCGTCTCACGTGTTTCTGGACACGTTGCCGATGTTTTAACGTGGTCAAATAATAATGTAGCCTCCATGCAGACGCCATGTGAAACATATGCATAGATCATATATCTGAGTATTCAAACAGTACACGAGTAGCACTCCACTGTAAAAAATGACTGTCAGATCATCTTTCTTTTTCATCATTTCTCGTATTTTGAGTGGGATTTAAATCACAGCAAACGTTTGGTTGACAGAAAGAAGTCGTAACGGTCAATTGTGTTGTATTAAATAAAAATTCAACACTTTGATGATCCAGGTTTTGGATGCTTTCGAACGACAGAAGGAGAGACAATGTTTTTATTTGTGTTTTCTCGAGATTTTTGCTTCCACCTTCCTGCCGTGCAAGGACACTTAAAAAGGAGGCAAGGACACGAGGACAGGAGGCGAGGAAAGGAAAACAGGACGCGTCCTCTGAATGAACCTTTTTCTTGCTCTGATCATCCATCACCATGACGACGATGTGCCATATTCGATCTGTTCGGTGTCACGTGTGAAGATAACGATGGATTCTGGGTTTCCTTCCTCTTCATCTGTGTCGTCGTGTTAAAAGGCTTCTCTGTTTCTGTGGATGTATGGAAGTGAATGTGAGAAATAAGAACCATTGATCTACTGTTACAGGTACTTTATATAAAAACCTTTACAAGCTGCGTGTGTGTGGGTTATTTTTAGAGACTTTTATTTTGAGACAGTTCCTGTGCTGACCACAGGGGGCAGCACTGAGAGGGAGCATTCATAGCTATGAATACAATCACAATAAGAATACTTTATTGATCCCAGAGACTGATCTTGAGATGCTCGATTTAATAATTAAATAAATAAGAAATACTGTGAAAAACAGTTTGAGTTTGTAAGTATAATTAAAAGATAAAATAAAATAAAAGTTTTTTGTTTTTTGTAACATGATGAAATATTAAACTATAATATTAAAATGTATATATAATTATTATTATAATATAATTTACATTTTTTTAAAAGAGAACAAATGTAATGTAAATGTAAAAACCATATTGTATAATAATATGGTCCCTGTGTAGCTGTCCAAGGTGCTGAAGAGTATACGTGTGTGCGTGTGTGTACATGGTGCTCTCCATGGTGCTGAAAGACTTCTAGCTCTGAGTGTTTAAAGCTGATCATATATCCAGTCTAAACATGTTCATTAACACGATTTAATTTCACTTGCTTTTTGATTTATCTTATAATAAGTGTTGCGAATCAGATAGATAGATAACCTCTTGAAATGTTGCATTCAAGTAAAGCCTGAGTCCTCTTCAAGGTCACTTCTGATTGGTTCATGTACTGAACATTATGTACTTATTGCTCTCTGTGTATCCCTTTAGATTAGTTTTCAGTTTTCTATCCTGATGCACAGAGACAGAGTGTGTTTCTCAATGTCGAGGAAGGATGCTCCAGAGCCACTATTTCAAGGATGCTACGTCATCGAGTGCCGCCGAAGGACTGTTCCAATGTCCAGGATCCTTGGAGTTCTAGCGAGGCCGGCGTCCTTCGTTGCGGGACATTTCGAGGCTGCACATGTGTATCCTCCGCGGTCTTAAAATCCCCACAATGCTTTGCGCACGGAACCAATTTCCAAATCTTAGGCGGAAATCGCGCTCCATTTAAGGCGGGGCCTCTCATATGACGCACACCTGCACACCTGTTAGCCTATTAGCCTGTTAGCCTTTTAGCCTGTTAGCCTGTTAGCCTGTTAGCCTGTTAGCCTGTTAGCCTGTTAGCCTGTTTGTCGTTTTCCGAGGCTAGGAAGGATTCTTGCCTCGCTTCTGAATGACCTGACTCAGAGGGACATGTCCTACCAAGGAAGCGTCCTCGACATTGAGAAACACCCAGAGTTTCAGCAGAGGAGCTGTCCGTGGTGCTGAAGCAGAGAAAGACCTCAATATTTACCTAAATAAACTATGTTTTATACAATAATAGAGCAAACAAAGCTCTATGTATGGAAGCCCGTTTCAGCCACTGATAGGAAAAAGTAATTTGAGAAACTGTCTCAAAGATATTAGGAAAACTCCAAATCAATACTCAGTATCTTAATATCTTCACATCATAAAACAATATATTTGGCTCTATATAATTTGACATATACAAAAATAATGACTTTTTTAACCCAACAATCTGACTGAGTATCTCAACAAAAAAAACGTTAGACTTAAAGTAAAAATAATTTCGTATCTCAACACTTTGACTGCTAATCTCATTATTTCTGACTTAAAGGTCACCTATAATGCTATTTGTAGGCAATAGCATAGGTCTCAGATATATACAAATATATAAAAAACATGTCTATGAAGTGTTTTGTTCAAAATACCAAACAGATCACCCATTCTAGCCATGCCTCATATCCCTCTATTTCACTTCCTGTTTCTAAAGTGCTGATTTGGGGTATAAAGCTTTAAAAAGGAGGGGTCTGAGCTCATGCGGGACCCGGCAGCTACTGTCTAAACTAAATACTGCGGTGATGAAACGCCATATCATGGATTATCAAGGATTCTCTCTGAAACAGTATGGAGCTCAAAGGCTTTCTCTCTTGCCGGTTATACCACAAGGTGAGTTCCTTTTTATTTCCTGCTTCTTCACACACATGCTCTCCAGTACAGGTTAGCTCTGAGTGTTAGCGATGCTAATGTAAACACCGACCATATTACGTCCAAACAGTCGGGCATTGTTTCTGATAGCAGCGTTTCTGATAGGGCCGTGGGTCCACATTTCAGATATTACGTCATATCGGACGCAAATCTGGATCAGCTCCGTTGTTCCCCCGTTTTTAGAGATTTGGGTACGGAGGAAAAGAGAGAGGGTTTTATTTCCTGACGCTGCGTGAGTTCCCTGACACACCGGGGACACATGTTGATGTAGAGAAGACATCAACAAGTGACTTTTGCATGATAGGTCCCCTTTAAGTTAGTATCTCAAAGATATGACAAAAATCTCAATTCAATTCATTATTTTGACTGAATATCTCAAAATATTGACATATTATCTCGTTATTTTTGATATAATCGCTGAACAATGTCTCCCTCATTGTATTGATCTTCCTTATTAAAGCACCAACATTATCAGGTGAGTGATAGATCAATGACATCATCTGTAGACATGTTTAAATAATGAGCCACTAAGTGAAAATATTGAGATGTTTTTGCCATTATTTTTTAGATAATCAGCCAAATTATTAAAATACTAAATCAAAAATATTGATAGTTTCATTATTTTGTGATAATCATTACCTACCCCACCTTTAATATCTCAACATATTGACTTTGTATCTCGTTATTTTGACTTGAATGATAAAAAAACATGAATGCACCAACAGGTAGATTAGTGACGTCACCTGTACAGTATGCTTCCATTGATGCCTCTCCACGCTGTGACGTCGTCCTCATGTTTCTCTCTGTTATCTGCCACGTGAGGCTCACCCCGGCCGTGGAGCTCCTCCTGTGCACGCGAGCTAATCAGACCACTTCCGCTCCCAGCAGCCAATCAGATGTCTGTGCGCCGCGGCTTATAAACCGTTCATCGTCTCATCCTCTCTCGTCTCCTCGCCTCCTCTTCTCTTCTCCTCCTTTCAACACAGACCTGATCCTCGGACAAACTGAACCATGGCGGCCCGGGTAAGAAAACACCGTGATTATTATATGTATTTACCCCGATATTAGTCACAAAATGGTGTCTGTGCTAAAGGGGATAAAGAAGGGGAAAATGGCGTAGAAGCATCGAGAGATTTCTGTCTGATCCTCCTGATGGAGAGGATTTATATATTCCGCTTTATGGAGATTTCCCACTCTGCTTTATATCCCGATATGTCGCAGCTTGTCCTCCCGTCATGTCGCAGCTTTATGTCAGCAGGATGTATTCTGTGCACCTTATTCTGCAGCTCATCTGCTCTGCGTTAATCTCTGCTGCTGCTGCTGCTGCTGCTGCTGCGTGCCCTTGAGCCACCGGAAACGCTTTTATATTTAACGAGCTTTGCACCTGAAATAAATAAACGAGGGGACGTTTTAAAGTGTGTGTGTGTGGTGTGTGTGTGTGTGTGTGTGTGTGTGTTGTGTGTGGTGTGTGTGTGTGTGTGTGTGTGTGTGTGTGTGTGTGTGGTGTGTGTGTGTGTGTGTGTGTGTGTGTGTGTGTGTGTGTGTGTGCGTGTGTCTGTGTGTGCGTGTGTGTGTGTGTGATTTCCACCGTGTGAGACAGAAATCTGCGGGATTTTCGGTGCAGAATGCGGGTTGTTTGGAGGCTGGTAGATGCTTGCAGATATATTTCACGGTGCTGCACAGGAAGGTGTGTGTGTGTGTGTGTGTGTGTGTGTGTTGTGTGTGTGTGTGTGTGTGGTGTGTGTGTGTGTGTGTGTGTGTGTGTGGTGTGTGTGTGTGTGTGTGTGGTGTGTGTGTGTGTGTGTGTGTGTGTGTGTGTGTGTGTGTGTGTGTGCTGTAGAGGACACACAGCTTCATTTCACAGCATCCATCTGTCAGAGTAGCGGAACCAAGTGCATCTGTTTGTATCTCGCAAATCTAATATATTCATATTCTATTTACTTGTATACGGACTCTTCTTGTTCTATTTGATTTGTATTATCTGTTCTATGTCCTATAATACATGTTGCTCTGTTGGAGGAGGACTTCAGTTTGTCATTGACATATCTCTGCAGATAAGACGTGTCTAAACGAGTTTGCATTCTGATTTGATTTGACATATATTAAAGATGTAAGGATGTATAGGTGTATAGAGTAGTTGTGTGAATGAAGATCCTGTTTCCTCCAACAGTGCAACATGGATGAGATTATCGCTCTGATGTCCGTGCAGTAATAAACATGCAGCTAATGCTTGTTGCTACTTAGCTTAGCTTTAAGACGGCAACACGCAGGCTACACCAAACACTGTAAAAGGTCATGTGATGAAGTTTAGAGCACGTCAGCCTCCATGGAGAGAGGACTCTCCACCTGGAGAAACAACGTCAGACTGGTTTGAAACCTGAACAAACAGACTGGTTTTAACCCACAATGTGTTTTCCAAAAGCCTGACTGTAATAAAGCAAGGCACTGAAACCCCACAACTGCCCCTGGAGATTGATGACTCTCACATTTCAGAATCAGAACACCTTTATTCGTCCCACAGAAAAGAGCCACAGACAGCTTCATGTTAACTAAGAAGCATATTCAACACACATTTAAAAAGAAATGACATATTTTACAAAATACACAGTTCTGAGATTTATTAGCCAGGTATATATTGCACAGTTATTAACGGCATATATATATTGCACATTATTGGTGTTATTTAGGGTGTGTAGGCAAGGCAACGTTTATTTATATATAGCACAACACAAGGCAATTCAAAGTGCTTTACACAAATGAAAGACTTTAAAGGGGACCTATCATGCAAAATGCACTTGTGCACGTCTTTTCTACATGAATATGTGTCCCCGGTGTTCCAGGGAACTCACCAAGTGTCAGAAAACACAACCCTCTCTATTTTCCTCCATACCCAAATCTCTAAAAAAGGGGCTGCAACGGATCTGATAAAAACTGATCCAGATTTGAACACTGTCCTGACGTCAGGACGGTGGCGCTACGGCTATTGGGCCAACTCCACCAATCAGGAGGAGACAGCCACGGCCATTGCCGTTCGAAAGCGCTGGAGACGCTGTAGTACATATGCCAGGCCTGTAGGTGGTGCTGTTCTCACTGAATCAGCCCTTGCTAAAACAGAGCTAGAAAAATGTCAAATTGAGCGAAATGAGGCATGGCTAAAATGCATGATCTGTTTGGTATTTTGAAAAGAAAAAAGTATAAATATGCCTTATATAGGTATGGTCCTACGCTATATTATTATAATATAGCATGATAGGTCCACTTTAAGGAACATATTATAAAATGGCATTTAAAAACACTCTCTTAAAAGCAAGGATAATAGTTTCCCACTATCCAGAAAACAAAAATACAAATATATATAAAAATATGTGTATACCTATATATACACAATCAACAGACACATGTGCTCACATTAGAGATCAATAAAAGCCCAACAATCAATATATACAAAATAAGAGTCACTTGAATATCTTTGGAACATGTGCATTAGTGCCAGACGGTCCATAGCAAGAAGTGTAATAAAACATGAATAAGGGGAAAAAACGGACCCTCAGACGTCTGAGAAATGACCGTGTTAATCTTGAAATGGTTGGATGTAGATCTTAAGAAATGGAGAGCTGTGTCTTCGTCTCCTTCTGTCTATTTGAGTTTCTTGTTGAAATCCTGCAGAGTCACGAAGCTAGAAGCTGCAGCAACACGCAGCAAAAATAATGTTGATGTGTTGATGCTACGCCACGAGGAGAGCGAACGTAATCACGTGCATGAATGCGTGAGAGCGAGCCTTTTAGACCCTTTAATATATCATGTTCTAGTTCCTCACGTTCACGCAGAAGGGGCTCTCGGGGGTTAAAAGGAGTGGTAGCTGTGATCGTTTAAAGTGATCTGAGATGGATGAAACACACCGTCTGTTACCACTGGAAGAACGGGTTTGAACTCAAATGCACGACTCACACAGGTTTTTAACAAAAAAGGGTTTATTCAAACCAAAGCTCAACTACGGTGGTGTAAAACACAAAGTCACTCTGAAAGGTGGCGTAGGTAAGTTTGGAGAAACCGGCTCGAGATCGCTAGAATTTGAAAATACACAACCGGAGAAAATCTGCCACTTCCTCACAGAGCCCCTCCTCCAACACACACGAACGCACACATGACCAATGAGGGCACCAGATAAGTTTGTGCCCCGATGGAAGGCTGACAGGCAGGTAGGCCATCCAGTTACTTTAGCCGGGCCGGCTCAGATGATTGGTCGTGCTTTTTACAGTACTACAGCTTCCACAGATGATATTATTTATGGATTTATTGTCAAAGCACTTCAGATATTCATTGCTATCTGGATGTTAAGAGCATTCCATGGAATATAACAACAAGTGTATCTCGAGCCGGTTTCTCAAACTTACCTACCCCACCTTCAATGAGGAAAAACACTCGGAGCATGAATAACAAAATACAAGACAAGACGGGGTTGGGAGTTTTCCTGGCATGATGCGCTGGTTGGAGTCACAAGGAACGCAACCAACTGGCACAGGACAAAGGGAGACGAGGACAATAAATACACCAGGTCATGAACAGGTGGAGACAATCAGGGGAGACAATCAGAGGAGTGGGAGACACACAAGGAAGGGAGGTCAGAGTGTCTGAGACGAGAGGGAAGGGTACTATTCACAGTTTCACACATCAGGTTGCACTCAAAGGGACACTACATACTGATATACACCTGAACATCAGCAGGAGAGGACTCTTTAAAGTAGAGACACTACATACTGATATACACCTGAACATCAGCAGGAGAGGACTCTTTAAAGTAGAGACACTACATACTGATATACACCTGAACACCAGCAGGAGAGGACTCTTTAAAGTAGAGACACTACATACTGATATACACCTGAACATCAGCAGGAGAGGACTCTTTAAAGTAGAGACACTACATACTGATATACACCTGAACATCAGCAGGAGAGGACTCTTTAAAGTAGAGACACTACATACTGATATACACCTGAACATCAGCAGGAGAGGACTCTTTAAAGTAGAGACACTACATACTGATATACACCTGAACATCAGCAGGAGAGGACTCTTTAAAGTAGAGACACTACATACTGATATACACCTGAACATCAGCAGGAGAGGACTCTTTAAAGTAGAGACTCTACATACTGATATACACCTGAACATCAGCAGGAGAGGACTCTTTAAAGTAGAGACACTACATACTGATATACACCTGAACATCAGCAGGAGAGGACTCTTTAAAGTAGAGACACTACATACTGATATACACCTGAACATCAGCAGGAGAGGACTCTTTAAAGTAGAGACACTACATACTGATATACACCTGAACATCAGCAGGAGAGGACTCTTTAAAGTAGAGACACTACATACTGATATACACCTGAACATCAGCAGGAGAGGACTCTTTAAAGTAGAGACACTACATACTGATATACACCTGAACATCAGCAGGAGAGGACTCTTTAAAGTAGAGACTCTACATACTGATATACACCTGAACATCAGCAGGAGAGGACTCTTTAAAGTAGAGACACTACATACTGATATACACCTGAACATCAGCAGGAGAGGACTCTTTAAAGTAGAGACACTACATACTGATATACACCTGAACATCAGCAGGAGAGGACTCTTTAAAGTAGAGACACTACATACTGATATACACCTGAACATCAGCAGGAGAGGACTCTTTAAAGTAGAGACACTACATACTGATATACACCTGAACATCAGCAGGAGAGGACTCTTTAAAGTAGAGACACTACATACTGATATACACCTGAACATCAGCAGGAGAGGACTCTTTAAAGTAGAGACACTACATACTGATATACACCTGAACATCAGCAGGAGAGGACTCTTTAAAGTAGAGACACTACATACTGATATACACCTGAACATCAGCAGGAGAGGACTCTTTAAAGTAGAGACACTACATACTGATATACACCTGAACATCAGCAGGAGAGGACTCTTTAAAGTAGAGACACTACATACTGATATACACCTGAACATCAGCAGGAGAGGACTCTTTAAAGTAGAGACACTACATACTGATATACACCTGAACATCAGCAGGAGAGGACTCTTTAAAGTAGAGACACTACATACTGATATACACCTGAACATCAGCAGGAGAGGA
>JAAOOA010001860.1:37500-57500 GCA_012861695.1 Trematomus loennbergii | reverse complement strand
TGCGGCCTGTCAGAGTGAATCAGGACCATACACTGACGCTGACTCCATGAAAAACTCAGCATCCATTTCCTATAAGTGACATGGGAAATAAAGGCATTCATTGTCAATAAGACAGTCAGGGTTCGGGTTCATCTCACCATTTATTAAACTAATTTGACCAATGGTATTTCTCCCAGTTCTCACTACTAGGACTGCACAACTAATCCACCTTTTATTGAAATGGTTAGACTAGTGCATAACACAATTTGCAGTAAGCACAGTATTTGGTAAATAAGATCAAATATGTGAATGAAGTGAGGGTGCACAAATGACACCCTGCATTATTGTGAAAAGTCTGTCACAAAACCTCACCAGTAGTTATTTTTCCACATCATGCGGCCCTACCCTACTTCTTTCTGTCTGTGTCTCAAATGTATTCATGCATTTTTCATAGCTTTTATATAATTTGGAAGAGCTTATTATCTTGCCAGAAAAGCTTCCAGTGAGGACAGAGGAAGATGAGGGAGGTTTTAATGTTGACTCTCTGTCTGTTATCCTGTAATCTGAGGATGTCACTGCCGTGGTACAAGAGGACTCATCCCAAAATACTAAATGCTGGCGTCCTGATTTCAGACTGACACTGACTGTGCTTTATAGCGATGCAATATGACTCACGATGTTGAAGGAATAGGTCATCAGTATTCACATTGTCTTTGAAAGAATAGTGCAGTATTGAAGAGGATCTGCACCAAAGAAGTTTTTTGAAGTCTATGATAATATAATAATGCTGCCATATCTCTGCAGCGCCACAATACTTCCTTCAAATGGGTTTTTAACAAATATTCTGCCTTTGACAAATATTCTTTCACAAATGACGGATTTTGATTTTGCCTTTTCATTTTAACAACTGTTTTGGTTTTTACACCAGAAAACACAAAACCTGTTGTTCCCGTTTAGGAGCTATTCTCAGTTTCAAGAGATTCAACTGGTATTTCAACCCAGTCTCACGGCATTTCGTGTTATAGTCACGAAATGCCGTGAGACTGTGTTGGGTATTTACCCTTTACCAATAACGTTGTGTTTTTAAGGTGTGTGGTGGGTCTTTGCGGGACTTGATTACATCTTGGCTCTACGATATAGGAAATATTCCCCAGAGTCCATGACGTATGATCTAGGGATGCCAGAAACTGACCATGATCAAATTCGAAAATCGGACAGCCCTGTCGAATATTAATCGATTATTCGCGCGCCCCCCCCCCCCCCCCCACCCCCGCGGGAGAGAGAAAAAAAAAGTATTTTCGCAGAGCTTGCATTTTACTTCATTTGCACTTGTCAGTTCGAAGTAGTTCGAACTCAAACTCTTCTTTGTTCATCTTTAGTTGTGTTGTTCTCACTGTTCTGTTTGTATATCGCCAATAAATCAATCGCACGTGTGACGGAGAAGGGGGGGGGGGCGGGGTCGGTGTGTAGCAGGCTGCAGCAGGCAGCAGCAGGCAGCACTCTGCGGCTTCCTCCAAGTTTACATTAAAACAAACTGGTGGTGTGACCAATGGCCATTTACAATTATTAATACTATTACTATTATTAGTGTAAGCATTGGGTTGAGAGGTCATGTGTGTGGGCATGCGCAGTCGGTGCTAGAGGGGTGACTCGACGTAAAATAAACGGAGGCACCTGTGACGCTCCAAAAAGTACTAAGTTCCTGAGTTTTTTGTTACACAGAAGTATTCTTGAAGCCTTAACACCTCGGACGTTACATTTGCCTCCGTTTATTTTACGTCGAGTCACCCCTCTAGCACCGACTGCGCATGCCCACAACACATGACCTCTCAACCCAATGCTTACATTAGCATTAGTCTATATTTTGGTTGAAACTAAGCCAGGAAAAAAAAGAAAAACATAAATAATAATAAAAAAAATCTATAAATAAAATCGAATTTAAAAATAATTTTCGATTATGGAGACGGTAACGAATATTCGAAAAATCGAATAATCGCTGGCATCCCTCGTATGATCCCAGGTGTTTTAAAATCATTGACAAGTCTGAGATTGGATCCATCTCTTGGAGACATAGTCGGGTTGTACTGTTTGAGATGAACTCGATGCGTTGCAGTAAAGTCTAACGAAAGCAGCAACTTCTTCGAGGGGGAGATTGGATTGCGAGGTCATTGTTTGATCTGCGGTCTTAAAAGGTACATTGACAAAGGATTTACCGGGATTTTCCGTCTTTGTCCTGTAAGTAAACAACAGGGAGTCAGTTTAAGGTCGGTAAGACCCTCTGGCTGTGGAGGGGATTGAACTGAAGACCTTCTGTCACCATCTGTCCACCAGAAACTCTACAGTGAAGCATGTCAACATTACAAAGGTTCAAGAATACCATGGATAAGGCCATACTGGATAACAGACTGATATACTGTATGCTCTTATTGGGTGTTACTGGTGTAGACACATCTTGCAAAATGCATTTTTACCACCTGCAGAATATTCCATCTTTGGACACAAATATTCAGTTTACTGCTTAACTATTGGTAACTGTGTCAGTGTAGTGTCAAAGGTAAACAGCTTAGATGGAATTAGAGCTGAAGTGTAGAGTGGACGCTAACAGGATTACTCAGTGAAACACTGTTGTTTGAACTCTGTTTGCTTCATGTTGTGGATGTGCAACAGCAGGAGGATTCAGAGGGGAACATAAGATTTGATTTGAGGGTATTTTGAGCCATAATCTAAGCACCAAACTCACCTTAACAGAGGTCTGCTCTCTGGATGTCCTTTTGTAGAAAGTACAGTATTCCACATCTTTTCTACGATGATCATTGAGCCAGATTCAGCACTCAAAACTCATGGTAAACTGTCCCAGAGGTTTTAATCAGCTGTAGGTAAAGCTAGCTAACGTTAGCTCCGTGTGATGCTTGACTTGTTGTCTTTGGTCGACTTCAAGCTGCCTAATTTAAGAAAAACATATTTGTTTTAAGTGTTTAATGAATATGAAGCTAACTGCAGCACAACACCTGTGTCTGGTTGAATAAACCCAAACCCCAAGAGCTGCTAACGTAAGCTAACATTGTGATAGCACACAAGAACGTTAGCTATTAACGGACTCATTCAAACTAATTTATAATTTTAAGTGTTGAATGAATGTAAAGCTAACAATAGGATAAAGATTGTGTCTGGAGTTGCTGGAGAATAAACTCCAGACTCACGTAACACTACTGCAAAGATGCTAACGTTAGCCTACATGTTGATAGCACACAAGAACGTTAGCTAGTAAGTTAACGCCCGGGCTCTTTCAAGCACATACATTTTTGTAGGTGTTTAGAATGTAAAGCTAACAATAGGATAACGATTGTGTCTGGTGTTACTGGAGAATAAACTCCAGACTCACTAAGAGCTGCTAACGTTAGCCTACATGTTGATAGCACACAAGAACGCTAGCTAGTAACCCAGATCAACACACAGGCTCATTTCAAGATTTTTTTCTGTGTGTGTTTATTGAATGTAAAGCTAACAATAGGACACAGATCTTGTCTGGAGTTGGTAGAGAATAAACTCCAGACTCACTAAGAGCTGCTAACGTTAGCCTACATTGTGATAGCACACAAGAACGCTAGCTAGTAACCCAGATCAACACACAGGCTCATTTCAAGATTTGTTTCTGTGTGTGTTTATTGAATGTAAAGCTAACAGTAGGACCCAGATCTTGTCTGGAGTTGGTAGAGAATAAACTCCAGACTCACTAAGAGATGCTAACGTTAGCCGTCATGTTGATAGCACCCAGGACAGATTTGAGATGCTCTCCATTGCATCAAGATTCATTTAGTCTGATAAACGTGCTTGTGTAGCTTCGAGGACAACATGATGGATTGAATTAGAATCAATACTCAGAGCTGAGACTGTGTGCTGTAAGAAGTGAGGGGGCTGCACTCTCCGGTAATGAAGCAAGCATTTTATTCCTCCCATAATCTCCCTGTAGAGCAGAAATCTTTTGCACAGCAGTTATTTGTGAAGAGGATTGCATTTTCTCTTCTCCAGATTCTGTTGACACACCCACACCCACTTTGGGAGGTGTGGGAAGAGCTATCCACCGTTAGCATGTTAGCTTGGTGTTCACTACCAAGCCTTGTTGTTTTCAGGAGGCTACCAACAATGTTATCTTTACTTCACTTGTTCCACGACAATTACAGGGGTAAAATATTGTAATTCCGATATTTATTTTCCATTTAGATATCATTTAAAGTACATTATATCCATGTTGTGGTCCTCTATATCTTGCTGTATGGCTTGAATGATAAGCTAACTTTGCTAAAAATCCACATTTCTTCCCCTCTTGTTAGCCGGTCAGATTTGTAATGATGAAAATGGTCTTTGCATAGATGTTCCTGCCAGCGAAAACACATACATGTGTAACAGCATGTGCACAATTAATTGTACATATGTGTAGCTGCATGTTTAATAAAGTCTGTGCAGGATTGTGTGTTTGATAATCGTGTCAGAGGGAGAGTGATGGTTAATCCCGGCTGTCTCGACACAGGGCCTTCCTCTGAGCTAGAGTTATATTTAGAGAGACAACACACACACACACACACACACACACACACACACACACACACACACACACACACACACACACACACACACACACACACACACACACACACACACACACACGACCTTCACCGTGTGTTTGTCCTGTGACTCAGATCTTCAGGAGATGCAGCTCTGATACACAGCTCACTTAGATTTTTCTTAACCTACCATCCAGTGACTCCCCGATGATTAAACATGCATGAAAGAAAGAAAGTAAATATTTGATTGTACCAAATGTAAGTGCGTGAGTCTTAACTTGGCTGTTGTCCAGTTTCTCTGTCAACTAACTATTGATTGTTACGAGGCTGTTAAATGGCTGTCATCACTTGTTTTCACTGCAACTCAAATCATTTAAAAGGTGCTTAGAAATGTATCAGTAGGCCGGAAGATGTATATAACGGTTGCAGTTTACTACTTTGGAACTATGTGGTTAGGGTTTGGAAAAAATCATGGGTTGTATTTTAGAATAAGTCACGTAATGTCAATGACATACGTGCAGTCACTCAGCTTAATAAGTCAACAATGTCTGTGTCGCAGGAAACAAGACTTGAACACCCAAGCATATCGTGAACAGGACTTCCAATGTCATGAACACAAACTCAAGATATTTTAAAGACAGAAAGTACAGTTCCTTTTTGGATGATAGGTGTTAGCATTTGGTTTTCTTGCAGTGAAAACCATAAAGAAGGTGAATATGTTTCCATGAAAGGCCACTGTTTACCAGCTTTGAACTATGTGGTTAGGTTTAGGAAGACATCAAATACATACGTGCAGTCACTCAGCTTACGTAGGAGAGAACTAACTCAATGATGTCCGTGTTGCCGTTGTTTTGCAATGGTTATCGCAGAAAACAAGACTTGAACGCCAACTGTGCTGTGAACAGGACTTGCCGTGTCGTAAACACAAGATATTTTTAAGCCAGAAAGTACAAATTCCTTTTTGGATTGCATTGGATTTCATGATTGAACGTTGTGAGAAATTATAGGTGTTAGCATTTGGTTTTCTTGCAGTGAAAACCATAAAGAAGGTGAATATGTTGACATGAAAGGCCACTGTTTACCAGCTTTGAACTATGTGGTTAGGTTTAGGAAGACATCAAATACATACGTGCAGTCCTTCAGCTTACGTAGGAGAGAACTAACTCAATGATGTCCGTGTTGCCGTGTTTTGCAATGGTTATCGCAGGAAACAAGACTTGAACACCCAAGCATATCGTGAACAGGAGTTGCCGTGTCGTAAACACAAACTCAAGATATTTTTAAGCTAAAAAGGACAGTTCCCTTTTGGGTTGCATTGGATTCTGTGATGGTTTTGGCAAAATATATGTTTTCTGCAGTGAAAACCATCAAGAAGGTGAACATTATACCACGAAAGGCCACTGTTTACCAGCTTTAACGATGTAGTCAGGTTTAGGTTTGAAATAAGGGACATAAATGACCTTTGTGAAGTCACTCTGATTAGCTACGTCACTAAGCATATCGTGAAGAGGACTTCCCGTGTTGTAAACATAAACTCTTATGGCTAAGGAGTAAAGTTCCTTTTGGGATTGCATTTGGATTTTGTGATTCAAAATTGTGGGGAAATATCCCCGTTACCTTTGCTGCAGCTTTCCTCAGCGTTGCATGTTGTTTTTCGTGCAGTCAAAGCCATATAGCCTCAAAGCTAAATAGGGCTGCGTCTGATTATAATCATGATTAAATACATTGATTTATAATAAAGATAACACTGCCACTTTTCTGCTATACCATGCATAACATTGATCATTGCCTTCTTGATGTAATACTCCAACAGAGGGCCAAGGAATTACTTAGTGTGATTCATCTAAAGTGAGTTGGCTCTGACAGGCAGTTTATTCATTTCATAATGTGCAGATATTGGACGTGTCTGACCCTTGAAGATCTTTGGTGTTTCTTCTCAGTTATTGTAATTTGGCTTTTGATTCTTGAACCCCGAGAGCAGGAGAGACTGAAAAGAGTCAAGGCAAGCTTATAAAAGTTAACAGCATTTAATTACACAAAAGATGCGATGGTATACAAATGAAATGCGCTCGTTGGTGGCTCCCCCCTGCCAGCTGTTTGGTCCCGTCAGCTGGGGGCAAGGAGAGAGAGAGATCCTTCTTGTGTCTCCCGGGTATCAACTGTAGTCTTCTCCTATTGGCCGGCGTCGACGGGGGCGTGTCCAATGCAAATCCTGTCGGTTTCTGCTGCTGAATTACATCACTCTGATGTCTGTGGTCATCTAAACATTCCCTAATAAACCTCATTCCAGCGTCAATAAATGAGTGTTAAACCCAGGGTGTTTAGTGTACAACATCACGTTATTTCACCTTCAATTCACGGTTTGAAAACGTAGCATTTCGCCACATGCTAATGCTAACCGGAAATGACGAAATTCACCAGCGGAAAACCGGAAGTCACGTGTGAATCTTCGGTTTTCAGAATAAAACCGATTTAAATTAAATACAGTGTATTTCATTCAAATTACGCCACATCAACATTGATTTTAATTTCTAACAATATCTAGAGTTTCTACTAGTGTTCATTTCGTTGACTAAAACTATGACGAAATATGTTCGTCAACGACCTTTTTTCCATGACTAAGACGAGACGATGACGAGACGGCACCGACATCAACATGCAATATCGTTGACGAAAAGTGACGAGACGAAAATGTAGGATTTTCATTTACTAAATAAAACTATCTCTCTTTACTTTCGTTGACGAAAAAAGGAGGAGACGAAATATTATCAAAGATAACGTTACATCTGATATATAGCAGGGCTGCCAACACTCACGCATTGAGCGTGAGAGTCACGCAATCAACCCATATCTCACGCACTCACGCCACACTTGCCTTTCCTCACGCTAAGTTTTCGTCCAAAATAAATGTATATAAATATAAAAATAAATTGAAGGAACAGCAAACCGAGCGGTCTACGAAATGAGACGGTCTTCTGACTTAGTTCAGTAAAGTTGGAACAATATTGGGAGATTCGGATTTCACGGATCAATAACTCATGAGCAAAACGTTATTCAGACACAAATGACGTCTCCTAAGAACCGTGGTAAGGACAACGAACTACAATCACATTTTGATAAAAAAAAAGCCAATACGCGCCGTCCTCCGAGCTGGACACGTTACATTGGTCTCTATCCGCAGCCGGAGAAGAAACGAGTGCTCAGGGACCGTCTGCAAAGTGCAACTCCGAAAAAAGAGAATTAAATAATATTCACTATTATACAGTATATTACTACCAAAATCACCACACATCAATAGTCTCCTGGTGGTCATACTACAGCAAGGAGTTTGGAAGAATATGCTTTTGAATAATTTGGGGGAATATTTATAATGTAAATCTTCAATAAATGTGGCATTATCTTGAATAACTTTACTATTATACAGTATATTTCTACCAAACTCACTATTTGCATTGTTGTTGCTGCGCTAACGGATATTAGAAGCTGTTTCTAAAACAAGGAGAGGAGAGCTCTCTCCTGTCAGACTGAGAGAGATAACTACAGTGAGGTAAGGGACTCTCTGTGTTTAGATAGTTAGTTTAGTCTAGTTATCTCAGTGGTCTCAAATGGTTTGGTCACCATTTATGAGAATAAATGAAAAACAGTTATGAAATACTATATGACAGTAAAACAAGAATACAGTTTAAAAGGTGAGTGATTTGTAAAATATCCATAAAGAAAAAGAAAATCTGTTTACAGTTCTGTTTCATATGGATGTTGAGAGATGTATCCATAAATTCATTTTGCTCTCAAAGTGCACCAGATTGATGCATTTAACTTCAATATTTAAAAAAAAATCTTCCAGGGGAAGCATGCCCCCGGACCCCCCTAGAGGAGGTGAGGACCCCACTTATAAAATAGCACTTGATTGTAAGAGTAGCGGGTACACTGTGTATGTGCGTATTCCACTGTAGCGCCCGGTACATTAATGGGAAACCCTAGTTTGTACATGTTCAATACATTTGTAACACTGTACACATGAACGTTTCTTTTTTCGGTTCACCAAAATAAAATCTCACTCCAAGCTGAACTCAAATGTTGGCAGCCCTGTATATAGTCAGCTTTTCTCCCAGCAGTTCCATCTCCGGTGCTGCGGCTGGGCAGCAGCTGAGTGTCTGTGCTGCGCACCGCGGTACATTTACCCCCGGGCCAACGGCACACTGTGAACTGTGAGGAAGACTCGGATATAACGAACCTTATTTAACAGAAAGGAAAATGGCAACAACAGGGCTTGGGAGCAGTGGTCGCGTTAACCGAATACCCTCCCCCCCCCCCCGAGTGACGAGTTGTGTACAGACTCCACGGGTAATAATGGATTATGACGGAAAGTTACGATCCTGTCCGTCAAAATGACTGACAACGAAAAAGTCACCACTGCTTGGGAGAAAGAAACGATGTGATATTTGGGCTCATTTTCGCTTCAATGAGGTGGAGAAAAAAAGCGAATGCATTGTTTTATCAGAAGGGAAGCAATGTGGTCATAACACAGCTGGGGCTAAGGACAAGATATCATCTTATTGTGGAATAAGTTTGACTAAAATGACAAATTATTGGTTTTGGCTGTTTGACTGAAATGTTCTATATAATCTGATGACTAAAAAGACTCAAATGTCAACAGTTTTCATTGACAAAAAGTAGACTAAAATAGTTAGTTTTCTTTGACTAAAATAAGACTAAAATGCTCAGACTTTTAGTCCTAAAACTTGACTAAATAAAAACAGGATGAAGGTGAGTAAATATGACTAAAACAAGGACATTTGATACAGGACTAAGACTAAAACTAAATTAAAAATAGCTGGCAAAATGAACACTAGTTTCTACGCCCTGTTATTGTGAGAGTAGTGTTTATATATGTTACACAGCGCTGATACAATCAACAGATTGCACTCAGATGAGCCTGTAATGGTTTGAAATGTAATTGAAAGTGCAACGCATTCGACGTTTGTTTTTCTTTGGAAATCTGAGAGGGCTTTAGCTTAAGTGATTAAAACCATTATTCCCATTATGTAAAGTGAACATTTCAGCTTTCCATCTTATATAAACACAAACCGATTGCTTAGGAACAATTATTTATATATGTCTAACAAATAGATCAGTAGAGCCTGCACTAAGTCTTCTAAAAATATCCAAATGTACATCTTTATCTTAGTGACAGGCCAGAAAAAGTGGTGCAAAATGTTGTCATAGAACCGGATAATGAGTCAGCATTTCATCACTTCCTGTCCCCTGGTGAAGGTCAATGGTTTTCTGAATGTGTTATTATTCTGGGAGTGTTTTGCAGTGACTCTGCAGTATCAGGGAGGGTCTGATATATCCGTCCCTCCCTCTCTCTCTCTCTCTCTAATACTCAAACTGTTGAATTATTCATGCGGCTGTGCCTCGCGGGGTGTTTACACTCAGATGTCTGCACTGGAAAATCGATGGAAACTCTGCAGCATCAGAGGGTTTTAGATAGATGCACATTACACCACAGGACTACAATGTGAGGCTCAGGTTCGCTGGTACTATCTTCTAATGTTAGCAGAACCGTGTAACCATGGATCTAAATGCACTATGAGTTATATCTTTAACCAACATCTTATTTTCAAGGTGCACATCAATTTCTAAACAAGGAATTGGTGGTTACATCACAGGAAAGGTATTTATGTAATGGACCCTGAAGGCAGCATCTCCTGGTCCAATGGGATTTCTCCTTGTGATTTTGGATTATGTCAGAAAATAATCTCTGTTTAAAACAAACATTTCTGATACTTACACGTTTAGTTCAGCAGGATAATCTCCACATATTAACACCACGTTATGTTAAAGGGGACCTATCATGCAAAATGCACTTGTGTACGTCTTGTCTACATGAATATGTGTCCCCGGTGTTCCAGGGAACTCACCAAGTGTCAGAAAACACAACCCTCTCTATTTTCCTCCATACCCAAATCTCTAAAAAAAGGGCTGCAACGGATCTGATAAAAACTGATCCAGATTTGAACACTGTCCTGACGTCAGGACGGTGGCGCTACGGCTATTGGGCCAACTCCACCAATCAGGAGGAGACAGCCACGGCCATTGCCGTTCGAAAGCGCTGGAGACGCTGTAGTACATATGCCAGGCCAGTAGATGGTGCTGTTCTCACAGAATCAGCCCTAAAATGTCAAATTGAGCAAAATGAGGCATGGCTAAAATGCATGATCTGTTTGGTATTTTGAAGTATAAATATGCCTTATATAGGTATGGTCCTACACTATATTATTCAAATATAGCATGATAGGTCCACTTTAAACTAAAGATATCTGAAGTAAAAAGCTAACGTTAGGCTATAAAGGAACTACAGCACGGTCACATGACTTCACGTCACCACCGCTAAGCTAAAGGTGGCTAATGTTGGGCTATAAAGGAACACAGTACGGTCACATGACTTCACGTCACCACCGCTAAGCTAAAGGTGGCTAATGTTGGCTATAAAGGAACTACAGCACGGTCACATGACTTCACGTCACCACCGCTAAGCTAAAGGTGGCTAATGTTGGGCTATAAAGGAACTACAGCACGGTCACATGACTTCACGTCACCACCGCTAAGCTAAAGGTGGCTAATGTTGGGCTATAAAGGAACTACAGCACGGTCACATGACTTCACGTCACCACCGCTAAGCTAAAGGTGGCTAATGTTGGGCTATAAAGGAACTACAGCACGGTCACATGACTTCACATCACCACCGCTAAGCTAAAGGTGGCTAATGTTGGGCTATAAAGGAACTACAGCACGGTCACATGACTTCACGTCACCACCGCTAAGCTAAAGGTGGCTAATGTTGGGCTATAAAGGAACTACAGCAGGCACAGAAGTACTTATTCAGGATAAAAAGCAAAAACACAGAACACCATTGACCCCAGACCAGGAGACAGGAAGTGATGAAATGCTGAGTCATGGTAGGGTTTTAGGACTTATTCCTGCAGCTCTGTCAAGTATTCATGAAACCCAGATGCATACAGTTAGGATGTACTGAAATATTATTGTGATTTCCATCCGTTTCTGCTCTTACGATAATAGTTTCCTTTAAGTATTTTTGTTCATGAGCTTCAACGACCTGTGCTCACAAAATACAGCAGGACATATAACAGGAAAAGATGATGTTACCTTATTTAAAATATGATAAATTGTATTGTTTTCTGTAATGTCTTCTCTGTCTGAGCATGCTAATGCTAACTGACCCTAACAATACGATGGTAGACAGAACCCAAACTAATAACCCGACTAATACTAAACTGCTCGACTGAATCCAATCACTAATAATGGATTTTCAAACGTATTCATCCACGATTGACTGATTTATTGACATCAATGCAATTTCCAAGAAGGTAAAGGTTCCCATTTCATTGATTACATCCTCTCTCTCATCTCCTAACCAACATCAACCATCAGAGAAGCAAATCAGCTGATTTCTTTCTCTTGTTTCCACGTCTCTTTCCACCATTAGTCTCTAAATGTGGGAAAGAAACAAAGACATAATAAACATAACTGTGTATGTTTGGCATGGCACTCTGTATACGACTCATCTCATCAAACCCATAACCAGATTTGGGGGATATATTCATCGAAATGACCAGAGAGGGTAAAAGTACACACCCTTTAGTCAAGTAGAAGTACAGATACTCGTGTTTAAAATACTCTGGTGAAAGTAGAAGTACTGACTAAACTTCTTTACTCAAGTAAAGTAAAGAGGCTTTGAAATGTACTTCAGTAAAAAGTACCCATAACTAGCAGCTGTTTTAAAGAGTACCTGACCTCCCTTTATATTAATAGAACAATAATGTCATTGTTAGCTAATGAATGTTTCCATGCTGAACAACGGCAACATGACAACGTTTTCATTGGTCCCTCTTCTTTAGAGAAGACCAGGAAATGATGGATACACGGATCGTGTTCAAATCAATAGGCACGCAATGACTCTAAATAATAATGATCACGCCACCAAACACACATTCAAACTAAAGGAACCAGCCTGTTTGGGAAATGTGAGAAGTAGAAAGTACAGGTATTTGTGTTCAACATGTAAGAAGTAGAAAGTACAGGTATTTGTGTTCAACATGTAAGAAGTAGAAAGTACAGGTATTTGTGTTCAACATGTAAGAAGTAGAAAGTACAGGTATTTGGTTCAACATGTAAGAAGTAGAAAGTACAGGTATTTGTTCAACATGTAAGAAGTAGAAAGTACAGGTATTTGGTTCAACATGTAAGAAGTAGAAAGTACAGGTATTTGGTTCAACATGTAAGAAGTAGAAAGTACAGGTATTTGGTTCAACATGTAAGAAGTAGAAAGTACAGGTATTTGGTTCAACATGTAAGAAGTAGAAAGTACAGGTATTTGGTTCAACATGTAAGAAGTAGAAAGTACAGGTATTTGGTTCAACATGTAAGAAGTAGAAAGTACAGGTATTTGTTCAACATGTAAGAAGTAGAAAGTACAGGTATTTGGTTCAACATGTAAGAAGTAGAAAGTACAGGTATTTGTGTTCAACATGTAAGAAGTAGAAAGTACAGGTATTTGTTCAACATGTAAGAAGTAGAAAGTACAGGTATTTGTGTTCAACATGTAAGAAGTAGAAAGTACAGGTATTTGTTCAACATGTAAGAAGTAGAAAGTACAGGTATTTGGTTCAACATGTAAGAAGTAGAAAGTACAGGTATTTGTGTTCAACATGTAAGAAGTAGAAAGTACAGGTATTTGTGTTCAACATGTAAGAAGTAGAAAGTACAGGTATTTGTTCAACATGTAAGAAGTAGAAAGTACAGGTATTTGTTCAACATGTAAGAAGTAGAAAGTACAGGTATTTGGTTCAACATGTAAGAAGTAGAAAGTACAGGTATTTGTGTTCAACATGTAAGAAGTAGAAAGTACAGGTATTTGTGTTCAACATGTAAGAAGTAGAAAGTACAGGTATTTGGTTCAACATGTAAGAAGTAGAAAGTACAGGTATTTGTGTTCAACATGTAAGAAGTAGAAAGTACAGGTATTTGGTTCAACATGTAAGAAGTAGAAAGTACAGGTATTTGGTTCAACATGTAAGAAGTAGAAAGTACAGGTATTTGGTTCAACATGTAAGAAGTAGAAAGTACAGGTATTTGGTTCACATGTAAGAAGTCAAAGTAAAAGTCGTCAGAAAAATAAGTAGTGGAGTAAAGTACTGATACCAGAAACATGTACTTAAGTGCAGTAACGAAGTTTTTGTATTCCACTACTTCCCACCTCTGGAAATAACCGAAACATGTTTTCTGGTTTATAAAACACCGATCAAACCCCAAATCTGGTCTGCATGCACCATCATCTCATTACTTGTGGTTGCATGTGAATACATTTTGAATGCGATCACAGCTTTTCCCCCTCAGCTTGCTGATTGAATCCCCTTTCGCTCAAATACTGTCTTCTGTCCTTCCTCTCTGCTTGCCTACGCTGGCGCCCACAAGGTCGTAATATTTTTCAAGGTATGTATGGAAACATTTTCAAAAACGAGCTCCTCGTCATGTGGGATATCAATTTTTTGCGTGCTAATTGTTTATAGGCCGATGTACGTCAACGCTTTCAATCCTCCCCCCCAGGCTGGATCACTATAGAGTGGTGCAGGGATGTCGTATTTTCTGTCTTCAACCCTGAAGGCAGCATATCCCTGGTTCCCTTTTCACAAAAATCCAATGGGATTTTGTCATTGGATTTTGGATAATTGCAAAAGATAAGCTCTGTTCAGTAGGATGCAATGATTGACAACTTGTGTAGGGTTAGGGCCCATTCTCTGTAACCAGTGTAGCATTTTAGCATGGTGAAATAAGCTAGCTAGCTTACCAGCTGTCTGCTACTTAGTTAGCTACATTGCTATTTCTATAGTACTTTTATTGTATAGAGTGGTATAATAATTTTGTATTTTTGCAGGCAGCCTTTACCTGGCTCCTTCCACAAAAAGCCATTTCTCCATTGGCTTTTGGATTATTGCTGAAATCGAATTTACGTCACCACCGCTAAGCTAAAGGAGGCTAATGTTGGGCTATAAAGGAACTACAGCACGGTCACATGACTTAACGTCACCACCGCTAAGCTAAAGGAGGCTAATGTTGGGCTATAAAGGAACTACAGCACGGTCACATGACTTAACGTCACCACCGCTAAGCTAAAGGTGGCTAATGTTGGGCTATAAAGAAACTACAGCACGGTCACATGACTTAACGTCACCACCGCTAAGCTAAAGGAGGCTAATGTTGGGCTATAAAGGAACTACAGCACGGTCACATGACTTAACGTCACCACCGCTAAGCTAAAGGTGGCTAATGTTGGGCTATAAAGGAACTACAGCACGGTCACATGACTTAACGTCACCACCGCTAAGCTAAAGGAGGCTAATGTTGGGCTATAAAGGAACTACAGCACGGTCACATGACTTAACGTCACCACCGCTAAGCTAAAGGTGGCTAATGTTGGGCTATAAAGGAACTACAGCACGGTCACATGACTTCACGTCAACACCGCTAAGCTAAAGGTGGCTATTGTTGGGCTATAATGAACTAGCACGGTCACATGACTTCACGTCAACACCGCTAAGCTAAAGGAGCTATGTTGGCTATAAATGCAGCACGGTCACATGACTTCACGTCACACCGCTAAGCTAAAGGAGGCTAATGTTGGGCTATAAAGGAACTACAGCACGGTCACATGACTTCACGTCACCACCAGCTAAGCTAAAGTGGCTAATGTTGGGCTATAAAGGAACTACAGCACGGTCACATGACTTCACGTCACCAGCGCTAAGCTAAAGGTGGCTATTGTTGGGCTATAAGGAACTCAGCACGGTCACATGACTTCACGTCACACGCTAAGCTAAAGGTGGCTATTGTTGGGCTATAATGAAACTAGCACGGTCACATGACTTCACGTCAACCACCGCTAAGCTAAAGGTGGCTATTGTTGGGCTATAATGAACTAGCACGGTCACATGACTTCACGTCAACACCGCTAAGCTAAAGGGGCTAAGTTGGGCTATAAGGAACTACAGCACGGTCACATGACTTCACTCACCACCGCTAAGCTAAAGGTGGCTAATGTTGGGCTATAAAGGAACAACAGCACGGTCACATGACTTCACGTCACCACCGCTAAGCTAAGGTGGCTAATGTTGGGCTATAAAGGAACAACAGCACGGTCACATGACTTCACATCACCACCGCTAAGCTAAAGGTGGCTAATGTTGGCTATAAAGGAACTACAGCACGGTCACATGACTTCACATCACCACGCTAAGCTAAGGTGGCTATGTTAGGCTATAAAGAACTACATTATCCGATGTTTAAATTTTCGTCACTTTAAATGCTGTGACTGTTAGGAATTGTATCTCCTTTCCTTTCCTAAAGATGATCCGGTGTTTCCTAAAGGAGATAACAAAGGAAGCATTGAAGCTCCTTTCTATCATGCTCTTATCATGGCTGCAGCTCAGCGAAGTCTGGCTCGATTCCTCCGTTAGAACCGCTTGTACATGTTTGAACGAGATATATATCTATCAACAGGTGACATAAGCATTGAAAGCTGCTTCACACTGACATCTATGGACCTTATTTCCAATGGTACATTAAATCTATCTGACACGCAGTACCGTTTTTGTTGTCAACAGTGAGATGTGTTTGTTGGTTTTCTGCTGAAGAATCCTCAGAAATCATGAATGGATTTTGCAGACATGTGGAGATGGGATCAGTCTAAATGCTGGATGCTTGCTTGGGGTTTTGGTTTGGATCTGTGTGTGGCATTACATCCATGAAACCGTGGTTTTTATATCCACGGTACGTCTCTTAAAGAGGACGCCTGATATCTGAGCTGCTGAAAATCACTTTTGGTGCAGAGGCTGCTGATGTGGATATGTGTTGAAGTGCCAGATTTATGGATGAACAGGATCCATCTGATCACATGACTCTTACACTGTAAACAAAATATTGGAATTGGTTCCAACTCTGGCATGATTAATCCTACAAGTAAACATGTGGAAATGTTTCATCTTCTTACTTCTCAGGTTTATAAATATTGTTTTGCCACTTTAAATAACATGTTGTGTTTATCAGGTTGAAATGCACTTTTTTAGATGTTTGAAGAAAGCAGGGTTCTGCAAAAATCAGCTGTTTTGTTGCTCAATGGATGACGTTTACGGAGCATTTCATCTTTTATATGAAACAGTTGGAGGTGAAACAGGAAGTGTTGCTGTGTTTGACTGGATCAGATAATACATGAATCTGTGGCATCTCTGTTAGTGAAGACGTTCATAAATGAATCATCAAGACAGTCTGATGCACGATGCCGTTTCCATGGAGACTGGCTGCTGTGTGTGTGTGTGTGTGTGTGTGTGTGTGTGTGTGTGTTGTGTGTGTGTGTGTTGTGTGTGTGTGTGTGTGTGTGGGTGTGTTGTGTGTGTTGTGTGTGTGGGTGGTGTGTGTGTGTGTGTGTGTGTGTGGTGTGTGTGTGTGTGTGTGTGTGTTGTGTGTGTGTGTGTGTGTGTGTGTGTGTGTGTGTGTGTTGTGTGTGTGTGTGTGGCCGAGCATTACTATACTTGTGGGACCTAAATCACGTGTGGGGAATCATTAATTTTAGTGTGAAGACTTGGTTAGGGTTAGGCATGTGTTGGTTATGGTTAAGGTTAGGATAAGTCTCCAGGAAATGCATGTAAGTCAATTAATGTCCCCTGAAGTGATGTATACATGGTGTGTGTGTGGTGTGTGTGTGTGTGTGTGTGTGTGTGTGTTGTGTGTGTGTGTGGAATTGAACCAATACCAACTAACAATAATTATGAAATGGTGAGGAACCTTCCTGTTATACTGAAATTAAGATACTTAAAATAAGACAGTCTTTTAAGGAGTTTATTTTAAGTACAAACTCAGAAGGTCTGCAGAGGGTCAGAGAGTCACATTTTCATACAAAGAATAGACGAGGAGGTGTTAAGATAGACAACAAAACATACCATATATAGGATTATTTTAAACAAGCCTGCTAGCAACAGGAGAGACATTAGAACATGCACATGGAGTTTCTGCCCTTTGTTAAATGTGCAGCTTTGTTTCGTCTGCGTTCATCTATCAATTGATAAATCAACGATATCTAAGGCATAAAGACAGACTGCAGAGACTTCACTGAACTCATTTCAGTTTCCAAGGAAACGTCATTTACAGATTTATAGAGCAAAAACTCTCAAGAGATCCTTTTTAGTGGCAGTTTGATGAAGATATGAATGATTTAAACTGGCTGTGTGTCTCTACTTTAAAGAGTCCTCTCCTGCTGATGTTCAGGTGTATATCAGTATGTAGTGTCTCTACTTTAAAGAGTCCTCTCCTGCTGATGTTCAGTGTATATCAGTATGTAGTGTCTCTACTTTAAAGAGTCCTCTCCTGCTGATGTTCAGGTGTATATCAGTATGTAGTGTCTCTCTACTTTAAAGAGTCCTCTCCTGCTGATGTTCAGGTGTATATCAGTATGTAGTGTCTCTACTTTAAAGAGTCCTCTCCTGCTGATGTTCAGGTGTATATCAGTCTGTAGTGTCTCTACTTTAAAGAGTCCTCTCCTGCTGATGTTCAGGTGTATATCAGTATGTAGTGTCTCTACTTTAAAGAGTCCTCTCCTGCTGATGTTCAGGTGTATATCAGTATGTAGTGTCTCTACTTTAAAGAGTTCTCTCCTGCTGATGTTCAGGTGTATATCAGTATGTAGTGTCTCTACTTTAAGAGTCCTCTCCTGCTGATGTTCAGGTGTATATCAGTATGTAGTGTCTCTACTTTAAAGAGTCCTCTCCTGCTGATGTTCAGGTGTATATCAGTATGTAGTGTCTCTACTTTAAAGAGTCCTCTCCTGCTGATGTTCAGTGTATATCAGTATGTAGTGTCTCTACTTTAAAGAGTCCTCTCCTGCTGATGTTCAGGTGTATATCAGTATGTAGTGTCTCTACTTTAAAGAGTCCTCTCCTGCTGATGTTCTGGTGTATATCAGTATGTAGTGTCTCTACTTTTAAAGAGTCCTCTCCTGCTGATGTTCAGGTGTATATCAGTATGTATGTCTCTACTTTAAAGAGTCCTCTCCTGCTGATGTTCAGGTGTATATCAGTATGTAGTGTCCTCTACTTTAAAGAGTCCTCTCCTGCTGATGTTCAGGTGTATATCAGTATGTAGTGTCTCTACTTTAAAGAGTCCTCTCCTGCTGATGTTTCATGTATATTAGTATGTAGTGTCTCTACTTTAAAGAGTCCTCTCCTGCTGATATTCATGTGTATATCAGTATGTAGTGTCTCTACTTTAAAGAGTCCTCTCCTGCTGATGTTCAGGTGTATATCAGTATGTAGTGTCTCTACTTTAAAGAGTCCTCTCCTGCTGATGTTCAGGTGTATATCAGTATGTAGTGTCTCTACTTTAAAGTCCTCTCCTGCTGATGTTCAGGTGTATATCAGTATGTAGTGTCTCTACTTTAAAGAGTCCTCTCCTGCTGATGTTCATGGTGTATATAGTATGTAGTGTCTCTACTTTAAGAGTCCTCTCCTGCTGATGTTCAGTGTATATTAGTATGTAGTGTCTCCTACTTTAAAGAGTCCTCTCCTGCTGATATTCAGTGTATATCAGTATGTAGTGTCTCCTACTTTAAAGAGTCCCTCTCCTGCTGATGTTTCAGTGTATATCAGTATGTAGTGTCTCTACTTTAAAGAGTCCTCTCCTGCTGATGTTCAGTGTATATCAGTATGTAGTGTCTCTACTTTAAAGAGTCCTCTCCTGCTGATGTTCAGGTGTATATCAGTATGTAGTGTCTCTACTTTAAAGAGTCCTCTCCTGCTGATGTTCAGGTGTATATCAGTATGTAGTGTCTCTACTTTAAAGAGTCCTCTCCTGCTGATGTTCAGGTGTATATCAGTATGTAGTGTCTCTACTTTAAAGAGTCCTCTCCTGCTGATGTTCAGGTGTATATCAGTATGTAGTGTCTCTACTTTAAAGAGTCCTCTCCTGCTGATGTTCAGGTGTATATCAGTATGTAGTGTCTCTACTTTAAGAGTCCTCTCCTGCTGATGTTCAGGTGTATATCAGTATGTAGTGTCTCTACTTTAAAGAGTCCTCTCCTGCTGATGTTCAGGTGTATATCAGTATGTAGTGTCTCTACTGTTAAAGAGTCCTCTCCCTGCTGATGAAAAGTCATGAGTTCTTGAGTTTTTCAGATAAAATAGGTACCTGGGTGTTTTTAGATATGTGAGAATGCAGTCATGAGTTTTATGAGGATTTATTTTTTAGATGAAAGTAGTAAAAGTAAAAGAAAAAAATTAAACCAGATATTTTTTTAATTGTTATTCTCTGAGATTGAAGTCGGTTAGCTGGCCGGCTCTGTTGTGATTGGTCAACCGCTTACAGATGTCCCGCCCCCTGAGCCTATCATGA
>JAAOOA010001860.1:0-32500 GCA_012861695.1 Trematomus loennbergii | reverse complement strand
CCACGTGTAACAGGTGTCGATCAGCGGTGTCTGCGTGGTGTTTCTCTTGAACGATGAGACTCTAGTCAGCACACCGTTGAGCCGATCTCCGTTTATTCACAACAGATAACGAATCAGTCGTTATTCAATTGGTTTCCCCTCACAGTGACTCCATAAAGGAGAGGGGGAGTCCCACACAAAGAATCTCCTGTGTGCAGTGACTGAGTCCTGGAGGCTCCTCCCACTGACTCTAGACCTAGTCAGGTATTGAAAGTTTAATAAATGAAGAACACAGAATTATTAAATACAAAACACTGAATTTGTGTGATTATAATAAATGATTTCGAAATAAATATGTAACACTAAACACCACTGCATATTTACAACTGTTACACAAGTTAGGTCAGTCAGGAAGGCAACCCTAGCAGAGCAGGGTTAGGCAGGAACAGGGTCAGGTGCACGTGGAAACTAAATACAGCTGGAACGCTGGACAGAACAAAGAGGAACTGGCACTGAGGGGATGTGGACTAAATACACAGGGGGAGGGGTTACAATGGGGCACAGGTGAGACTCATTAGGGACGGTTACGCAGGTTCAATCAAGGGCAGGAAGTGCTGACACAAGTGAGACGAGGAAACTAAATAAAACATCCACTTTCTGGCTAGGACCTTACAGATGCATTATGCCTTGTAAAGTAAAGTACCTCTTATCCTACCCTATCTTATCTTAAGAAGCATACAGAACATATTGAACTACAACAATTACACGATATACAAAATACACGTCCAGTAGCAGTGACAGCTCAGCAGCCAGGTGAGAGTATACAAGGTGGTGAATAAACAGCTATTTACAGTAAATATATATATATGCACAAACATCTCTCCATCCCACTGTAATCACGTAGAAAGATATCTCTGTTTATCTCAGCTTACATACCAATGACTTAAATAAAAGCACAGAGAGAAAATGTATAAGATTAATAAATGATCATCATCAATCCTCACTAAAGACACACTTCTTCTCTCTGGCCTTGTAGTCAGAGCGGAGCACGACTCCTGACTCGTCCCTGTGTTTTTTATATATCTGTTATTGTGATTGTAGTAAGTGTTTTTATTACATGTACAGCACTTTGGCTCGACCAAAATCGCTTTTAAATGTGCTTTATAAATAAAACTTGATTAGATTTGATCATCATAGGGGCCTGAGGTGTGTTCTCGTTACAATGACAAACATCCAATAGGAGGGAAAGAAGATAATAATAATAACAAAATAAAAATGCCATTGGATTATTATGATGACTTCATAATGAACTACGTAATTGCAAGTCTCTTCCGTGTCACAAAACGAGATGCATTGTGGGACATGTAGTTTATGGGCTTCTGTAATATTTTTCAGAGCTCTTGTGGGCCACAGAAAATGAAGCTTTGAGTTTGACCCCTCTGAGTTATGGGATGTATCGTCCAAACACTTTGACTATTCACCTTCTTTGTAGTTCCTCTCCTGTCCTGTTGTTATTGATCTGTTCTATCTATCAATCTGATTGTGTCCCCTGGCAGATCGACTGTGGGCTGATGGTGGGAAACAGTCAGGTGATCTTTGAGAAGGCCCCGAGCTCCTCCCTCACACTCGTTGGTACGTTCAATATACAACTCATAATACATTTGAATGGGAAGGAGAATACGAGGGTTAAAACGTGATCAGAGCCTCTTTCTAGAATGTTCTGTATAGATTAGATATTTAAATCCTGCACAGCCATCATGGTGCTCCAGAGACAACATGAGGGCTGCAGCACTTCTGACTTCCTCCACCAGGTGGCAGTAACACATCACTGTGTGTGTGTGTGTGTGTGTGTGTGTGTGTGTGTGTGTGTGTGTGTGTGTGTGTGTGTGTGTGTGTGTGTGTGTGTGTGTGTGTGTGTGTGTGTGTGTGTGTGTGTGTGTGTGTGTGTGTGTGTGTGTGTGTGTGTGTGTGTGTGTGTGTGTGTGTGTGTGTGTGTGTGTGTGTGTGTGTGTGTGTGTGTGTGTCAACAGGAAAGGCTAAGACTAAGGAGCAGCGTCAGTCGATCATCAACCCGGAGTGGAACTTTGAGAAGATGGGGATCGGAGGATTGGACAGAGAGTTCTCTGACATTTTCCGCAGAGCCTTCGCTTCCCGAGTTTTCCTCCAGACATCGTGGAGCAGATGGGTGAGAGAACAATACCTCCTCTTCTCATGTCTCTTCTTCATCAACATGTGTCCCCTCTTCTTCATGTCTCTTCTACATCAACATGTGTCCCCTCTTCTTCATGTCTCTTCTACATCAACATGTGTCCCCTCTTCTTCATGTCTCTTCTACATCAACATGTGTCCCCTCTTCTTCATGTCTCTTCTTCATCAACATGTGTCCCCTCTTCTTCATGTCTCTTCTACATCAACATGTGTCCCCTCTTCTTCATGTCTCTTCTACATCAACATGTGTCCCCTCTTCTTCATGTCTCTTCTACATCAACATGTGTCCCCTCTTCTTCATGTCTCTTCTACATCAACCATGTGTCCCCTCTTCTTCATGTCTCTTCTACATCAACATGTGTCCCCTCTTCTTCATGTCTCTTCTTCATCAACATGTGTCCCCTCTTCTTCATGTCTCTTCTTCATCAACATGTGTCCCCTCTTCTTCATGTCTCTTCTACATCAACATGTGTCCCCTCTTCTCATGTCTCTTCTTCATCAACATGTGTCCCCTCTTCTTCATGTCTCTTCTACATCAACATGTGTCCCCTCTTCTTCATGTCTCTTCTACATCAACATGTGTCCCCTCTTCTTCATGTCTCTTCTACATCAACATGTGTCCCCTCTTCTTCATGTCTCTTCTACATCACCATGTGTCCCCTCTTCTTCATGTCTCTTCTACATCAACATGTGTCCCCTCTTCTTCATGTCTCTTCTACATCAACATGTGTCCCCTCTTCTTCATGTCTCTTCTTCATCAACATGTGTCCCCTCTTCTTCATGTCTCTTCTACATCAACATGTGTCCCCTCTTCTTCATGTCTCTTCTACATCAACATGTGTCCCCTCTTCTTCATGTCTCTTCTACATCAACATGTGTCCCCTCTTCTTCATGTCTCTTCTACATCAACATGTGTCCCCTCTTCTTCATGTCTCTTCTATATCAACATGTGTCCCCTCTTCTTCATGTCTCTTCTACATCAACATGTGTCCCCTCTTTTCATGTCTCTTCTTCATCAACATGTGCCCCTCTTCTTCATGTCTCTTCTACATCAACATGTGTCCCTCTTCTTCATGTCTCTTCTACATCAACATGTGTCCCCTCTTCTTCATGTCTCTTCTACATCAACATGTGTCCCCTCTTCTTCATGTCTCTATCATCAACATGTGTCCCCCTCTTCATGTCTCTTCTACATCAACACGTGTCCCCTCTTCTTCATGTCTCTTCTCATCAAATGTGTCCCCCTTCTTCATGTCTCTTCTACATCAACATGTGTCCCCTCTTCTTCATGTCTCTTCTACATCAACATGTGTCCCCTCTTCTTCATGTCTCTTCTTCATCAACATGTGTCCCCTCTTCTTCATGTCTCTTCTACATCAACATGTGTCCCCTCTTCTTCATGTCTCTTTACATCAACATGTGTCCCCTCTTCTTCACGTCTCTTCTTCATCAACATGTGTCCCTCTTCTTCACGTCTCTTCTACATCAACATGTGTCCCTCTTCTTCATGTCTCTTCTTCATCAACATGTGTCCCCTCTTCTTCGTGTCTCTTCTACATCAACCTGTCCCCTCTTCTTCATGTCTCTTCTAATCAACATGTGTCCCCTTCTTCATGTCTCCTCTTCATCAACATGTGTCCCCTCTTCTTCATGTCTCTTCTACATCAACATGTGTCCCCTCTTCTTCATGTCTCTTCTTCATCAACATGTGTCCCCTCTTCTTCATGTCTTTTATACATCAACATGTGTCCCCTCTTCTTCATGTCTCTTCTTCATCAACATGTGTCCCTCTTCTTCATGTCTCTTCTACATCAACATGTGTCCCCTCTTCTTCATGTCTCTTCTTCATCAACATGTGTCCCCTCTTCTTCATGTCTTTTATACATCAACAGTGTCCCCTCTTCTTCATGTCTCTTCTTCATCAACATGTGTCCCCTCTTCTTCATGTCTCTTCTTCATCACATGTGTCCCCTCTTCTTCATGTCTCTTCTACATCAACATGTGTCCCCTCTTCTTCATGTCTCTTCTTCAACATGTGTCCCCTCTTCTTCATGTCTTTTATACATCAACATGTGTCCCCTCTTCTTCATGTCTCTTCTTCATCAACATGTGTCCCCTCTTCTTCATGTCTCTTCTACATCAACATGTGTCCCCTCTTCTTCATGTCTCTTCTACATCACCATGTCCCTCTTCCCCTTCTCATGTCTCCTCTCCTCTCTTCCCTTGCCTCCAGGCTGTAAGCACGTGAAAGGCATCATGCTGTTCGGACCCCCCGGCTGTGGAAAGACCCTGATGGCTCGTCAGATCGGGAAGATGCTGAACGCCCGAGAGCCCAAAGGGTGAACGGCCCCGAGATCCTGAACAAATACGTGGGCGAGTCGGAGCCAAACATCCGGAAGCTGTTCGCCGACGCAGAGGAAGAGCAGAGAGGGTGAGGCGTCATCACAACTTTAATACATGCTACAAACAATGTTCATTTATAATCAATCGACTCGTCTCCAGGTACAGATCCCAAACTTCAGAAACAGGGTCATCACCAGGGACACGCACGAGGAACTTGACTTGGTGTCCTGGTGCAAACATAAACATAGATAGAGAACTATTCTAAGAAAACTATTAACATTAAAATATAATATATAGTCAAATAAAATATGGCAGTATTTACAATGTGATTGGATGAATGAAATATGTGCAGTCATTCATTTATGTAATGCATTGTCCACAATATTGACTGTTACATGTCCAATATGTGTAATGGAAGCGCTTTGAGCACTTTAATAAAGAATGTAATGAATTATTATCATTATTAAATACTAAAAACTGTTCATTCATTTGTTAAAACGTCTCATTTCCAGGTAAGCATCAAATACTAAAACATATGCAAACCCTTCAAAGACATTGGATCTGTAATAAAAAAGAAGTCTCAGAAGAAATCCCTAGAAATCCTAAGAATGCCTAAAATGACATTTTTCAGCATCCTAGTGTTTTTTTCCAACCTCGAAAATCATTGAAATTATTATTTCTAATGTTTTAAATGGTATAAAGGAAAAAAAAATGATATGTTTTTTCGTTTAGAATTGAAAGAATGCCTGTCATTCTTTTCCAGGCCTAAAGTAACCTACAAAATGCTATAAATAATAAAAACATCCTTACATTTTAAAAAGCTGAAACAGTAACGAGAGGGCGTTTTTCTCTTAAGGCATTAACAACAATAATCTAAATAGTCCGATCGTAGTTTATATCAATAATTGATTAGTTGCATAGCCTCTTTAACTGCTGGTATTTGAGCTGAAGACGTGTCTCCGAAGGCTTTGTATGAACAAGTCTTCATGTGTTCAGGTTTTCTTCTAGGGGTGACAGGAGGAGGAAGGACACGTCTAGCAGAATCATCTGTGTATTGAAACACTTGATTAAAGAGCACCTTGTTGTTCTCGTCTCACAGCTGGGGCGAACAGCGGGCTGCACATCATCATCTTTGACGAGCTGGATGCCATCTGCAAGCAGAGAGGAACCGGAGCGAGCAGCACGGGGGTGCACGACACCGTGGTCAACCAGCTGCTCAGCAGATCGACGGCGTGGAGCAGCTCAACAACATCCTGGTCATCGGTCAGTTTCATTTCAATTGTTACGAGTTGTCTGTTTGAGACGCATCAACGTGTCCAAAGGTTTGAGACGCATCAACGTGTCCCAAAGGTTTGAGACGCATCAACGTGTCCCAAAGGTTTGAGACGCATCAACGTGTCCCAAAGGTTTGAGACGCATCAACGTGTCCAAAGGTTTGAGACGCATCAACGTGTCCCAAAGGTTTGAGACGCATCAACGTTCCCAAAGGTTTGAGATGCATCAACGTGTCCCAAAGGTTTGAGACGCATCAACGTGTCCCCAAAGGTTTGAGACGCATCAACGTGTCCCAAAGGTTTGAGACGCATCAACGTGTCCCAAGGTTTGAGATGCATCAACGTGTCCCAAAGGTTTGAGATGCATCAACGTGTCCAAAGGTTTGAGACGCATCAACGTGTCCCAAAGGTTTGAGACGCATCAACGTGTCCCAAAGGTTTGAGATGGATCAACGTGTCCCAAAGGTTAGAGACGCATCAACGTGTCCCAAAGGTTTGAGACGCATCAACGTGTCCCAAAGGTTTGAGACGCATCAACGGTGTCCCAAAGGTTTGAGACGCATCAACGTGTCCCAAAGGTTTGAGATGGATCAACGTGTCCCAAAGGTTAGAGACGCATCAACGTGTCCCAAAGGTTTGAGATGGATCAACGTGTCCCAAAGGTTTGAGACGCATCAACGTGTCCCAAAGGTTTGAGACGCATCAACGTGTCCCAAAGGTTTGAGACGCATCAACGTGTCCCAAAGGTTTGAGATGGATCAACGTGTCCCAAAGGTTAGAGACGCATCAACGTGTCCCAAAGGTTTGAGATGGATCAACGTGTCCCAAAGGTTTGAGACGCATCAACGTGTCCCAAAGGTTTGAGATGCATCAACGTGTCCCAAAGGTTTGAGACGCATCAACGTGTCCCAAAGGTTAGAGACGCATCAACGTGTCCCAAAGGTTTGAGACGCATCAACGTGTCCCAAAGGTTTGAGACGCATCAACGTGTCCCAAAGGTTTGAGACGCATCAACGTGTCCCAAAGGTTTGAGACGCATCAACGTGTCCCAAAGGTTTGAGACGCATCAACGTTGTCCCAAAGGTTTGAGATGCATCAACGTGTCCCAAAGGTTTGAGACGCATCAACGTGTCCCAAAGGTTTGAGATGCATCAACGTGTCCCAAAGGTTTGAGACGCATCAACGTGTCCCAAAGGTTTGAGACGCATCAACGTGTCCCAAAGGTTTTTGAGACGCATCAACGTGTCCCAAAGGTTTGAGATGGATCAACGTGTCCCAAAGGTTAGAGACGCATCAACGTGTCCCAAAGGTTTGAGACGCATCAACGTGTCCCAAAGGTTTGAGACGCATCAACGTGTCCCAAAGGTTTGAGACGCATCACGTGTCCCCAAAGGTTTGAGATGGATCACGTGTCCCAAAGGTTAGAGACGCATCAACGTGTCCCAAGGTTTGAGACGCATCAACGTGTCCCAAAGGTTTGAGATGCATCAACGTGTCCCAAAGGTTTGAGACGCATCAACGTGTCCCAAAGGTTAGAGACGCATCAACGTGTCCCAAAGGTTTGAGACGCATCAACTTGCCCAAAGGTTTGAGATGGCATCAACGTGTCCCAAAGGTTTGAGACGCTCAACGTGTCCCAAAGGTTTGAGACGCATCAACGTGTCCCAAAGGTTTGAGATGGATCAACGTGTCCCAAAGGTTTTGAGACGCATCAACGTGTCCCAAAGGTTAGAGACGCTCAACGTGTCCCAAAGGTTTGAGACGCATCAACGTGTCCCAAAGGTTTGAGACGCATCAACGTGTCCCAAGGTTTGAGACGCATCAACGTGTCCCCAAGGTTTGAGATGGATCAACGTGTCCAAAGGTTTGAGACGCATCAACGTGTCCCAAAGGTTTGAGATGGATCACGTGTCCCAAAGGTTAGAGACGCATCAACGTGTCCCAAAGGTTTGAGACGCATCAACGTGTCCCAAAGGTTAGAGACGCATCACGTGTCCCAAAGTTTGAGACGCATCAACGTGTCCCAAAGGTTTGAGACGCATCAACGTGTCCCCAAGGTTTGAGACGCATCAACGTGTCCCCAAGGTTTGAGATGGATCACGTGTCCCAAAGTTTGAGACGCATCAACGTGTCCCAAAGGTTTGAGATGCATCAACGTGTCCCAAAGGTTTGAGATGGATCAACGTCCAAAGGTTTGAGACGCATCAACGTGTCCCAAAGGTTTGAGACGCATCAACGTGTCCCAAAGGTTTGAGACGCATCAACGTGTCCAAAGGTTTGAGAAGCATCAACGTGTCCCAAAGGTTTGAGACGCATCAACGTGTCCCCAAGGTTTGAGACGCATCAACGTGTCCAAAGGTTTGAGACGCATCAACGTGTCCCCAAGGTTTGAGACGCATCAACGTGTCCCCAAGGTTTGAGATGGATCAACGTGTCCCAAAGGTTAGAGACGCATCAACGTGTCCCAAAGGTTTGAGATGCATCAACGTGTCCAAAGGTTTGAGATGCATCAACGTGTCCCAAAGGTTAGAGACGCATCAACGTGTCCCAAAGGTTTGAGACGCATCAACGTCCCAAAGGTTTGAGACGCATCAACGTGTCCCCAAAGGTTTGAGACCATCAACGTGTCCCCAAGGTTTGAGATGGATCACGTGTCCCAAAGGTTAGAGACGCATCAACGTGTCCCAAGGTTTGAGATGCATCAACGTGTCCCAAAGGTTTGAGATGCATCAACGTGTCCCAAAGGTTAGAGACGCATCAACGTGTCCCAAAGGTTTGAGATGCATCAACGTGTCCCAAATTTGAGATGCATCAACGTGTCCCAAAGGTTTGAGACGCATCAACGTGTCCCAAAGGTTTGAGACGCATCAACGTGTCCCAAAGGTTTGAGATGCATCACGTGTCCCAAAGGTTTGAGACGCATCAACGTGTCCCAAAGGTTTGAGACGCACCAACGTGTCCCAAAGGTTTGAGATGCATCAACGTGTCCCAAAGGTTAGAGACGCATCAACGTGTCCCAAAGGTTTGAGAGCATCAACGTGTCCCAAAGGTTTTGAGATGCATCAACGTGTCCCAAAGGTTTGAGATGCATCAACGTGTCCCAAGGTTTGAGACGCATCAACGTGTCCCAAAGGTTTAGATGCATCAACGTGTCCCAAAGGTTTGAGATTGCATCCACGTGTCCCAAAGGTTTGAGATGCATCAACGTGTCCCAAAGGTTTGAGACGCATCAACGTGTCCCAAAGGTTTGAGACGCATCAACGTGTCCCAAAGGTTTGAGACGCATCAACGTGTCCCCAAAGGTTGAGATGCATCAACGTGTCCCAAAGGTTTGAGACGGATCAACGTGTCCCAAAGGTTTGAGACGCATCAACGTGTCCCCAAAGGTTTGAGATGCATCAACGTGTCCCAAAGGTTTGAGACGGATCAACGTGTCCCAAAGGTTTGAGACGCATCAACGTGTCCCAGACGCATCAACGTGTCCCAAAGGTTTGAGACGCATCAACGTGTCCCAAAGGTTTGAGACGCATCAACGTGTCCCAAAGGTTTGAGACGCATCAACGTGTCCCAAAGGTTTGAGACGCATCAACGTGTTCCCAAAGGTTTGAGACGCATCAACGTGTCCCAAAGGTTTGAGACGCATCAACGTGTCCCCAAAGGTTTGAGATGCATCAACGTGTCCCAAAGGTTTGAGATGCATCAACGTGTCCCAAAGTTTAGACGCATCAACGTGTCCCAAAGGTTTGAGACGCATCACGTGTCCCAAAGGTTTGAGACGCATCAACGTGTCCCAAAGGTTTGAGACGCATCAACGTGTCCCCAAAGGTTTGAGATGCATCAACGTGTCCCAAAGGTTTGAGACGCATCAACGTGTCCCAAGGTTTGAGATGCATCAACGTGTCCCAAAGGTTTTGAGATGCATCAACGTGTCCCAAAGGTTAGAGATGCATCAACGTGTCCCAAAGGTTTGAGATGGATCAACGTGTCCAAAGGTTAGAGATGCATCAACGTGTCCCAAAGGTTTGAGACGCATCAACGTGTCCCAAAGTCAAGTCCTCACACACCAAGCCCATTTCGGCCGTCGATAGGCGTCGATAGATGTCGGGCCGTCGGTGAGCGTCCTGTCGCCCTACTCAGATCGGTGTGTCCCCGCCCGTCTTGTCTTTTCGGGCCGTGCTGACACTTCCGCCGCCGATTCGACTTGTTGATCGGGAGGCTGTCTGCCAAATAAATCACTCTGATTGGCTGTTCACTTAGCGAATCAGAGCATGAGAAGCGAAAGGGAAGTGAGGGACCCTAACAAACTATTAAGAGGCACTGTGAGACTTCATGTAACCCAGCTCTCGACACAGGTTGGGAAAGCCCTGTGAGCTCTGGCTGTAGAGTGAACATGGAACACACGCTATCTGTTGGTTGCTTATATCACGCAGTCTGTTCTTCTTCTCTCGGTGTATCACGCAGTCTGTTCTTCTTCTCTCGGTGTATCACGCAGTCTGTTCTTCTTCTCTCGGTGTATCACGCAGTCTGTTCTTCTTCTCTCGGTGTATCACGCAGTCTGTTCTTCTTCTCTCGGTGTATCACGCAGTCTGTTCTTCTTCTCTCGGTGTATCACGCAGTCTGTTCTTCTTCTCTCGGTGTATCACGCAGTCTGTTCTTCTTCTCTCTGTGTATCACGCTGTCTGTTCTTCTTCTCTCCGTGGATCACGCAGTCTTCTTCCGGTTGCCTCTTTTGAATGACGAATACACACTACCGCCGCCTGCTGGTAAGGAGAGGTATTGCCTCTCACGCAGGGGTGGGGGACCTTTTTCCTCTCGAGGGCCATTTTTCAATTTTTCAACATCCTCCGAGGGCCGAACAGATGATTGACCTCTGCTTCAAAAGACTCAAATCACAGCTCATTCATTTCTCCTTTCTTTCATGCAGAGCAAAGAAAAAGAACCTCTGAATCCAGATATCTCACCATGACTCGCGTGTGCGTGCACGTGCACGGTGTGGCATGCATGCACGTGCACGGTGTGGCATGCATGCACGTGCACGGTGTGGCATGCATGCACGTGCACGTGTGGCAGAACCACCCAAACAGAAAGATATGGACACAAGATGTGCGCAAATGTATTTAGTTTCCTATCCATGTGAACATGATTTAAGTGGGGGGGTCCTAACCTCCTCTAGGGGGGTCCTAACCTCCTCTCCGGGGGGGAAGATTTTTTTTTAAAAGTTGAAGTTGAAAGCATCAATCTGTGCACTTGAAGAGCTCTATGGATACATCTCTCAACATATGAAACAGAACTGGAAGCAGATTACTTTTCTTTATGGATATTTTACAAATCACTCTCCTTTCAAACTGTATTCTTGTTTATTAACAACTTCTTTTACTGTCATATAGTATTTTATACCTGTTTACTTTATTCTCTTGTGTTTTTATAACTATAATGATCATATAAAGATGTGCCTTTACCTCACTGGTTGTAGAAAAAGCTTCTTATTCCGTTTAGCATACTAGCTAACCAGATGCTAATAACACCCAGGTATTGACTGTATGATCAGTATGACAGATGAACAGATGCCACTGGCTTTCAGCTAGAGACACAGCCACGCAGAAACTGCAGCATGTGTACGGCTCCTTATGGGTACTGCACTTTGTGAAGTGGTGGAGCAGCGTTCTGGTGCTCTCCGTCAGAACTGCACCCTGTCAGACGAGACATAGACCACCTGATGACACGTTCTCGTGTTGTGTTCAAGGACCCGGACCTTGGTCAGGAAAAACAGGCACTCGCTTGTTAATTTTTTGCGTCTAGATTTCTTAAACATTTTTTTATGCGTGTGTTTTATAAATTACCTCGAGGGCCGTACCAATGGTGTCGCGGGCCGTATACGGGGGGGGGGGGGGGGCAGAGGTTCCCCACCCCTGCTCTAACACATGCGCAGTTCGTACGTGCTACTTGGCCGTTGGCTGAAGTCTTTGCGGTGGGTCCAGTGCGAAGCATGGCCAGACGCAGGAGACGTGAGGCGACGTGAGGAGACGCTCCGTCAGGACGTGTTCTTCGGTGTGAAAGAGCTTCAGACTAAATGCACTCTGGGTAAGGGTGCTGCTCTCAGAACCCTCAGGAAGGGTGCTGCTCTCAAAATCAAACCTCAGGAAGTGGCTGCTCTCAGAACCCTCAGGAAGGGTGCGCTGCTCTCAGAACCCTCAGGAAGGGTGCTGCTCTCAGAACCCTCAGGAAGGGTGCTGCTCTCAGAACCCTCATGAAGGGTGCTGCTCTCAGAACCCTCAGGAAGGGTGGAAAGCTGAACAATTCCATGCTTCTGCACAGGCGTCACTGACATCTTCCTCCTAGGTTGTTTCATACAGTGAATCTCCTCCTCCTCCTCCTCCTCCTCCTCCTCATTGTTTCCTACAGTAAATCTCTTTCTTCTCCTCCTCTTCCTCCTCTTCCTCCTCAGGAATGACCAACAGACCCGATCTGATCGACGACGCTCTGATGAGACCCGGAAGGTTTGAGGTCAAGATGGAAATCAGTGAGTGATGCGTTCAATGTTCTCCTTAACTCCATGTTCTCTCTCTAGCTCCATGTTCTCTCTCTAGCTCCATGTTCTCTCTCTAGCTCCATGTTCTCTCTCTAGCTCCATGTTCTCTCTCTAGCTCCATGTTCTCTCTCTAGCTCCATGTTCTCTCTTTAGCTCCATGTTCTCTCTAGCTCCATGTTCTCTCTTTAGAACCAACTCAGCTTGAAAAAATGTAAAATCTCTAGATTATTAAATAACAAGAAGAAAACTAGAAAAGAATCTAAGTGATACATTTTTCCAGAATAAAATCACATATATTATTAAATTAAAACATAGCGATAAAAAAGTGATATATTAGTTTTGTGTGTGAGATGATGATGGACAGCCTCTCAGGTTATTATGGGATGCTGAGTCAGAACGTCTCTGACAGGCGGACCACCAGTCTGTGAGCAGATGTCTAACAGGTGTTTTGATTTGAAAGCTAAGTCTCTCCTTTACCTGGTTATTAACTTATCAACTGCACCCCACTCCCTCCAGGTCTTCCCGATGAAAAGGGCCGTGTGCAGATCCTGACGATCCACACCAATAAGATGAAAGGATTCGGCCTCATGGCTCCGGACATCTGCATCAAGGAGCTGGCCGCCGAGACCAAGAACTACAGCGGAGCGGAGCTGGAGGGCCTGGTCCGAGCGGCGCAGAGTACTGCCATGAACAGGCATATCAAGGTGTGTGTGTGGTGTGTGTGTGTGTGTGTGTGTGTGTGTGTGTGTGTGTGTGTGTGGTGTGTGTGTGTGTGTGTGTGTGTGTGTGTGTGTGTGTGTGTGTGTGTGTGTGTGTGTGTGTGTGTGTGTGTGTGTGTGTGTGTGTGTGTGTGTGTGTGTGTGTGTGGGTGTGTGTGTGTGTGTGTGTGTGTGTGTGTGTGTGTGTGTGTGTGTGTGTGTGTTCATTATAAAGGAAAAGCATACAGATTGTCGTTGATGTAACCAAAATAAGAAATAGAAATACGTGCAAGATAATACGTGCAGTCCACCGCCATGAACCGACACATCAAGGTCAGGGGACACATGTTTATGTATAAAGGACATGAAAAAGTGTATTTTAAACAATAGGTGACCTTAATTATATTTCAGGCTACATCCACAGTGGAGGTGGACATGGAGAAGGCTGAGAAGCTGCAGGTGACCAGGAACGACTTCCTGGGATCCCTGAACAACGACATCAAACCAGTAAGACTTTATTCCCCTGAACACAGATTAATAAAATGTTGGGAAAACACTGAGCGTCCTCCTCCAATATGAGAGTAACATGATAACAAAGGTATCCCAACTGTAGCTGTGTACATGACAGGATGTCCTCTTCCAACATGAGAGTCACATGATAACAAAGGTATCCCAACTGTAGCTGTGTTCATGACAGGATGTCTGATTACCTAGAAGAGCATCAGGACTGTTTGAGGCATATGATAGCTATGTGATTAACATGATGATTCAGCCTCTATGGAGATAGACATATGACAAGCATGATCATTTCTGACGTGGAGCTAATCTGAAGTAAACATTGTATTGTTGGAAAAGTCAGGATTTTGAGAAAAAGTCAGAATTTTGAGATTTGAGAGAAAGTCAGAATTTTTAGAGAAAGTCAGAATTTTTTGAGAAAGTCAGAATTTTTAGGAAAAGTCAGAATTTTGAGAGAAAGTCAGAATTTTTAGGAAAAGTCAGAATTTTTGAGAGAATCAGAATTTTGAGATTTTGAGAAGAAATCATAATTTGAGAAAAAAACATAATTTTGAGGAAAAAAACATGATTTTGAGATATTGAGAAAAAGTCATAATTTTTAGAAAAAGTCATAATTTTTTGAAAAAGTCACAATCTTTAGAAAAAATCATGATTTTGAGAAAAGTCAGAATTTTTAGAAAAAAGTCAGAATGTTTGAGAGAATCATAATTTGATATTTTGAGAGAAATCATAATTTTGAGAGAAAAAACATAATTTGAGATTTTGAGAAAAAGTCATAATTTTGAGGAAAAAGTCATAATTTTGAGGAAAAAGTCATAATTTTTTGAAAAACTCACAATCTTTAAAAAAATCATGATTTTGAGAGAAAGTCAGAATTTTTAGGAAAAGTCAGAATTGTTTGAGAGAATCATAATTTTGATATTTTGAGAAGAATCATAATTTTGAGAGAAAAAACATAATTTGAGATTTTGAGAAAAAGTCAGAATTTTGAGGAAAAAGTCATAATTTTGAGGAAAAAAGTCATAATTTTTTGAAAAACTCACAATCTTTAAAAAAATCATGATTTTGAGAGAAAGTCAGAATTTTTAGGAAAAGTCAGAATTGTTTGAGAGAATCATAATTTTGATATTTTGAGAAGAAATCATAATTTTGAGAAAAAAACATAATTTTGAGATTTTGAGAAAAAGTCATAATTTTGAGGAAAAAGTCATAATTTTGAGGAAAAAGTCATAATTTTTTGAAAAACTCACAATCTTTAGAAAAAAATCATGATTTTGAGAAAAAGTCAGAATTTTTAGAAAAAGTCAGGATTTTGAGAAAAAGTCAGGATTTTGAGAAAAAAGTCAGTATTTGGTTCATGACAGGATATATGATTACCTACAAGAACGGGTATTCCTCCATCTTGTGACTGTGTAACTCCCTCTCTTGGATATCAGCATGTGAAGGACACTGTTCAGGAACTAGTTGATGCTCTGTATGTGATGACTCCTTCCATTCTGGAGAGGATCACAAACACATGGATCCTGAGGTTGAAGCTCAAGCCGGAGACCAGGGAGATAAACATAACATAAAACATAGTGCCTGTTTCTGACCCTCTGGCTCTTCTTCAGGCGTTTGGAACGAACAGGAGGATTACTCCAACTACATCATGAACGGCATCATAAAGTGGGGAGACCCCGTGACTCACGTGCTGGACGACGGAGAGCTGCTGGTGCAACAGACCAAGAACAGTGACCGCACTCCTCTGGTGGCCGTGCTGCTGGAGGGTAAACTCATCACACACACACACACACACACACACACACACACACACACACACACACACACACACACACACACACATATACACTGAAACACCTCAAACACACACATATACTGTTTATTACACTGGAACACAGGACCGAACTCCTCTGGTGGCTGTGCTGCTGGAGGGTAAACACCTCAAACACACAATCACACACAGAAGCACACACACACACACACACACACACACACACACACACACACACACACACACACACACTGAAACACACGTCCAAACACCTCTGGTGGCTGTTCTGCTGGAGGATAAACTCCTCAAACACACACACATACACACACAGATACTGTTGATTACACTAAATATTACACTGAATTCACTGTATAGTTAGTTAGGGTTATTAATATTCTCCGACTGATTATTTTCCACTGAGACTGGATCCAGTTTCCAGATCTTCTCAGATATAGCAGTGATATCAAAACGTACATTAAATCAGCTGTTATTAAGTGCAACAAATGGATGAATGAAGCCTGACAATGCGTAGTTCTCCTGGAAAGCCTGGCTAACTGCTGAGAAGTGCATAATATAGTATATTATATATATATATGTATTCATTAAGCAGAGAAACAAGTCTCCTACAGTTTTTAATATAAACTTGATTTCCTCTAAATCTGAAATGAAACCAGCTGCATGAAACTCACGTCCTGATATGTTGTTAAAGTCTCTACTTCCACATATCTCAGTGTGTTGAGTGCAAAACAAGCCTGAGCCTCAATACTGTGATTAAAGTAAATACAGGTGGGAATAAACCAGTTTTCCTTTAAGTCCAACGAATTGAAATGGAAAAAACACTCAAATCACGCCCCTACTGTCAGCCCACACACACGCACACGCACACGCACACGCACAGCACACGCACACGCACACGCACACGCACACACACACACACACACACACACACACACACACACACACACACCACACACACACACACACACACACACACACACCACACTGAAACACACGACCAAACACCTCTGGTGGCTGTTCTGCTGGAGGATAAACTCCTCAAACACACACACATACACACACAGATACTGTGAAACAAGTCTCCTATAGTTTTTAATATAAACTTGATTTCCTCTAAATCTGAAATGAAACCAGCTGCATGAAACTCACGTCCTGATATGTTGTTAAAGTCTCTACTTCCACATATCTCAGTGTGTTGAGTGCAAAACAAGCCTGAGCCTCAGGCCCCGGCTCCACGAGGACGGAAACTGGTTGAATCCGCATATTTCTCATGCGTATAGCCCTCTAAGCTCCACGACGCCGTAAGGGAAACGTAGAAACAGACCCCGCAAACGACAACGGGTCCAAAGGTGGATAGATCTGGGAACAGAGCGCTCTGGGGGGTCCAACGGGGCCGTGGAGTCGCCTATACGGTCATTCGTTTTCATAGCCCCGCCTCTCCCCCGCAGGGTTGCTATCGTGCTCCAGTCGCTACTGACCATGCTACAGTTCTTTGTGCAACATCTACAGGAGCTCCTCCTTGAATTCAGATTATTTATCTTTATCTCGATATGGACATAAACGCGAGTGAAGTCTAATCTGACAGGACGGAGACACGCAGCTCCTGCCGCTGTGATGCAGCGGGAGCAAAACACACACTTCAAGTCAGATCATCACCCTTAGCTATTTTAATTACCTCTCAAACTAAACTAGTTATAAATATGTTATTTTTACTGTCGGGTCATCATTACTGGATCAGCTGCTGCATGAGACAGACACTGACGCTGTCAGAAGAGAGGAAAAAGAGAGGCTCCGTGTATTTATTTATATATATCATTATATCGTCGTTATTCATTTGTTTTAAAGCTCAATAAATAACAATGAAGACCTTTGACCGGCACTTTTATAATTTTGTCCGGAAGATTTAAACTTTAACACACGTTGACCGGCATAAAAAACTCTGCGCGGATCCCTCGGCCCCCACCGCGGAGAATACACAGAAGTGCAGCCATGACAACCATTCTTCTTCGCTGCTTTTGTGGAGGAAGTTGCTGCTTTTGTGGAGGAAGTTACAGCACCACGTACAGGTTCGGCATATGTACTGCAGCTTTTCCAGCGGTTGGATGTAAACGGAGCGTCTCGTGGAGCTTGACACAATCCGGTGTATATTGCGTGGGGACGGAAGGTTTTTTGCGGTTGCATTTGCGTTACTCCGATGCGTTTTGCGTATTTGTCCTCGTGGAGCCGGGGCCTCAATAACTGTGATTAAAGTAATACAGGTGGGAATTTTCCTTTAACAGGGGGTCCGCGGGGTCTTAAAAAGTATTACAAGTTGATCAATCAATTTAGCGAAATTAAGGCTATTAAAAAGTATCAAAAGTATTAAACAGCATTTTCCAAGGTATCACATGTTGTAGCTAGTTTTCAATAAGTATATAAATTGTCCAAAGAGGTATTCTACAGTGTGCCTGAATGTAATCATTGCGTAGGTGTGTAGTGTGATTCTGTGTAGTTTATTTATGGCATCCCGTTCAGACGTCATCTGAACAGGACATCGCACGCTCACTGCTTGATAGCGCGCGAAGGTCCGTTTACGCCGGTTGTTAAACAACATGGTTATGGGGAAATGCAAGTCTGCGTCCAAATGGTTGGAAGATAAGGAGGAAGGACAATCAATACTGTATATAGTCAATGTGAGGTAAAGTGTGTCGCCAAGGTAACCGGTTAGAACTCAAAGTGGCAATGAGGTCTTAACATGTATGGGAAGGGTCTTAAGAAAGGTCTTAACCTGTTACGCCCCCCCCCCACGGTACCGGGCGGATAAACGCGTCATTTGCAGGAAACAACGTCTAAGGAATCTTAATATTTAATAAATTATGAATGTTTTATATCCATGTAACGGGAAGAAACTCAGCTAACTGATCTTTTTAATTTTTTAAATCTAAAAAAAACACAATGCTAACACTCAGCCTCTGAATTAGCCACGAGCGAAAAAATGTAACCTATCACTGCACCTAACCTCACTCCTAACTCCCTTATTACTTATCCTAGATGCACAGCCAACCCCTCGATTAGCATCTCCTGGAGACACAGAATCGTTTGGTGCCCACCTCAACACTCAGTGATAAACATTTGCGACGCTATAAATGAAAACGTACATCATAACATGTGGAGCTAGGTAGCTAGAAACGCTAACATGGCTTACCTTGGTCAAAAGTGGTCTTCAATGGCATTAAAACGATAAAAAAACGATGCTGCAGTTAATCCATAGGTTAATCCAATGTGTCTGTGTCCTCTTTGAAATGATTTCTGATCATCCATAAGCAATAAAACTGCTTTTTCGTTTCCAAATGTCAGAGCGAGAGATCGCTTCACTCTGGTGCAAACCTGCATGCGGGAAGCCCCCACCGTTTGTTTTCACAACAAGTGTGTCTCTAACGGTCAGAAAGAGGTGTCAACCATCAAAATCGACCAAGGGGGGCCAGAGATATGGAAAAAAAAACATTTTCACCCAAATCACCTCAGACCTCTAAAAAGGTCAAATGTCACTTGTTTTGCATCAATCTTGATACAGGGTACTTATTATATGTTGTACTTTGGATTCCTAAAGCTTTTAGTCTACTAACCCATCATCCAAGGGTAGTTTTCACTATAAGTAAAAAATAATGTTTGGACGGACACTATAATTTACAGTTTTTTACTATGTTCAATATGAATTTTCTTTAAAATAAAAAACATCTATATTGTTTTGACTTTTCTACATCCAACTCACAGGTTTATCATTACTTTGAGAATAAAGATTATTAATTTAACCCTTTTAGAAGGGAAGATATGGTCATTTGTTCTGGGAATGTCATTTTTGAGCCTGAGACCTGAAAAACAGGCTCAGGGCTTAACAGGTTAAAAGGTATTACATTTGACTTGGAAAAAACACTCAAATCACGCCCCCTACTGTCAGCCCACACACACACACACACAACACACACACACACACACACACACACACACACACACACACACACACACACACACACACACACACACACACACACACACACACACACACACACACACACACACACACACCACACACACACACACACACACACACACACACACACACTCTAACCTGTCCCCCCTCTCTCAGGCCCCCCCCACAGTGGAAAGACTGCGTTGGCGGCTCAGATCGCAGAGGACTCAGACTTCCCCTTCATTAAGATCTGCTCTCCAGACAAGATGATCGGACACTCAGAGATCTCCAAGTGCCAAGCCATCAAGAAGGTGAGCAGCAGATTTAACAGATTTAACCCTCGCAGGAAACAAGCTAACATTAGCATTTAAAACAACAACAACGAATGATTCTAATAAGGGCTATAAAATAGTTCATACTGGTAGTTTATTTAGTTTAAATAAAATTATCCGCTGATTTACAGACGTCTCTTTCCCCATGTTAGTCAATGGGGAAAAGTTGTTTTGGGCCGGGTGACGTCACGGACTGATACGGGAGCTGCAGTACCGCCGTTTGGACACAACGAATATTTTCATCAAAGTCCGGCGCACTTCCTGGGGGCTTGCTATAGACGGTATCCTCCAAAGATGGCTGCCCCGCCCCATAATGCACCATGTTAAAAATAATAATAATAAATGTTATATAAAGGCATCTTTCGAGACACCCAAGGACACCAGAGAATGGATTAAAAAAACTCGTAAAAACAGCAAAAAAAACGTTTCCAATTCCTTATTTTATTTGACGTTTTCAAAACTAAAACGGTCTTTAACACTTTCTTCAGATAAATGAACAGATGCTATGTTGCTATAGATGCTATCCTCCAAAGATGGCCGCCAATGTGAATACAAATAATAATAATATAATAATACATTTTAATTGGAGGCGTGTGGCGCAGTGGGTTGTGCGTTCGTGTTGGGATCTGGGGGTCACAGATTCAAACCCCACTGCAGTCAGCATGTCGTTGTGTCCCTGAGACACTTCACCCCAAAGTGCTCCTGTGGGATTGTCCACAGTATTGAGTATGTAAGTCGCTTTGGATAAAAGAGTCTAACATGTGATGTAATGTAATTGGAGGCATCTTTCAGGACACCCAAGGACCCCTGAGAATGGATTAAAAAAACAAGCTTTTCCACTAAACTTAAACTGTCTCTAAGCTCTCTTACCCTTTGTCCGTGTCCTCTTCCTCCCCTCTGTGTTCCAGGTGTTTGACGACGCCTATAAGTCCCAGCTCAGCTGCGTGGTGGTGGACGATATCGAGCGTCTTCTGGACTACGTTCCCATCGGGCCTCGATTCTCTAACCTGGTGCTCCAGGCTCTGCTGGTGCTGCTGAAGAAAGCTCCTCCGAAGGTCAGACCTCCTCTGAAAGCTTTATAAAGAAGTCTGTTTTTAATTATGTATTCGTAAGGAACAAGAACGGGGGACTCAGACAGAAGCAGAGTCCGGTGAACTGTACGCTTATTACCTTAAATACCTTAGCTTAGCATAAAGACTGGAAACCCTGATTGTAGTTTTCGACTGGTTTTTAGCATGGTGCATTAGCCTGACTAGCTGTGTTATGCTAAGCTAAGAAAGCTTCTGTCTTTAGCTATATACTATTTAAGTAATCTTGACAGACATTGACAGTTGTTGAAGCAATGTCCTATGTACTGAACGCTAATTAACTTAGCTTAGCATAAACCCTAATTGTGGTTTTTGACCGGTTTTCGGCATGGTGCTTTAGCCATACTAGCTGTCTTTATGCGAAGCTAAGCTAGCTGCTGTTTTTAGCTGTATATTATGTAATAAAAACCTCTTTTATACCTTATTTATATAAATATATATATTTAATATTTTTCAGTTTTCTCGATGCACATTTTTGTCATTGTTTTACTAAATCAACCAATAGTTAAATGTAGTTGTAATCACAAATACATCTTTCTTAATTTATCTTTTAATAAGGTCGACAAAAGCTGGAAGCGTATATTTTGTATAATGGTGCATAGCCAGACTAGCTGTGTTATGCTAAGCTAAGCTAGCTGCTGTCTTCATGGCAAAAAGTGTATTTCCCAAATGTTGACTTTTCTTTCAAATTACAGCTTTATATTATGTACTAAAACCTCTATTATACCTTATTTGTTATATTTATTTAGTTGTAATCATAGATATATCTCTGTATCTCTGTCATTTATCTTTTTTAATTACATCAACAAAAGCTGGAAGCGTATATTTGCTAATCACAGAATTACTTTCCGTGACACTAATAAATATCCTCTGCCTCGGTTGTAACTCTATTACATTTTGAGCCAGCGAATTAATGGACAATTAATTTGCCCTCATCACGGAAATTAATTGACCGGAGAATTAGCGTGGTGTCATTAACGAGAGGACAAAAAGCTAAATGAGTTCTTCCTGCAGGGAGCAGAGCATGGAAGTAGTGGAGTACAAATACTTTGTTACTGTACTTAAGTACATTTTTCTGGTATCAGTACTTTACTCCACACGACTTTTCTACTTCTTACATGTTGAACACAAATACCTGTACTTTCTACTTCTTACATGTTGAACACAAATACCTGTACTTTCTACTTCTTACATGTTGAACACAAATACCTGTACTTTCTACTTCTTACATGTTGAACACAAATACCTGTACTTTCTACTTCTTACATGTTGAACACAAATACCTGTACTTTCTACTTCTTACATGTTGAACACAAATACCTGTACTTTCTACTTCTTACATGTTGAACACAAATACCTGTACTTTCTACTTCTTACATGTTGAACACAAATACCTGTACTTTCTACTTCTTACATGTTGAACACAAATACCTGTACTTTCTACTTCTTACATGTTGAACACAAATACCTGTACTTTCTACTTCTTACATGTTGAACACAAATACCTGTACTTTCTACTTCTTACATGTTGAACACAAATACCTGTACTTTCTACTTCTTACATGTTGAACACAAATACCTGTACTTTCTACTTCTTACATGTTGAACACAAATACCTGTACTTTCTACTTCTTACATGTTGAACACAAATACCTGTACTTTCTACTTCTTACATGTTGAACACAAATACCTGTACTTTCTACTTCTTACATGTTGAACACAAATACCTGTACTTTCTACTTCTTACATGTTGAACACAAATACCTGTACTTTCTACTTCTTACATGTTGAACACAAATACCTGTACTTTCTACTTCTTACATGTTGAACACAAATACCTGTACTTTCTACTTCTTACATGTTGAACACAAATACCTGTACTTTCTACTTCTTACATGTTGAACACAAATACCTGTACTTTCTACTTCTTACATGTTGAACACAATACCTGTACTTTCTACTTCTTACATGTTGAACACAAATACCTGTACTTTCTACTTCTTACATGTTGAACACAAATACCTGTACTTTCTACTTCTTACATGTTGAACAAATACCTGTACTTTCTACTTCTTACATGTTGAACACAAATACCTGTACTTTCTACTTCTTACATGTTGAACCAAATACCTGTACTTTCTACTTCTTACATGTTGAACCAAATACCTGTACTTTCTACTTCTTACATGTTGAACCAAATACCTGTACTTTCTACTTCTCACATTTCCCAAACAGGCTGGTTCCTTTAGTTTGAATGTGTGTTTGGTGGCGTGATCATTATTATTTAGAGTCATTGCGTGCCTATTGATTTGAACACGATCCGTGTATCCATCATTTCCTGGTCTTCTCTAAAGAAGAGGGACCAATGAAAACGTTGTCATGTTGCCGTTGTTCAGCATGGAAACATTCATTAGCTAACAATGACATTATTGTTCTATTAATATAAAGGGAGGTCAGGTACTCTTTAAAACAGCTGCTAGTTATGGGTACTTTTTACTGAAGTACATTTCAAAGCCCTCTTTACTTTTACTTGAGTAAAGAAGTTTAGTCAGTACTTCTACTTTCACCAGAGTATTTTTAAACACGAGTATCTGTACTTCTACTTGAGTAAAGGATGTGTACTCTTGCAGGGGAGGAAGCTGCTGATCATCGGCACCACCAGCCGGAAGGACGTCCTGCAGGAGATGGAGATGTTGGACGCGTTCAGCACCACCATCCACGTTCCCAACATCTCCACCGGGGAGCAGCTGGTCGACGCTTTAGAGGTAATAACACGTCATAACTAATTAGAATCAGCAAAGAAATGCTAGCAAATTAGCATGATAGCCGATTGCAGGTAGGCTTTAACACGTTAGAGGTATCTAAACACACACACATTGCACGTAAGATAAACAAAGCAATGCTAGCATGTGCATCTACGTTCCCAACATGACTACTTGGGAGCAGCTAGTCGACGCATTAGAGTTATCTATTACACACACACACACACACACACACACACACACACACACACACACACACACACACACACACACACACACACACACACACACACACACATACACACAGTCATATAATCACAAGCACTTTAATGTTATCGTCACATGTTTTTGCTCGAAGCTGAAGATGCTCCCGACACACAAAGACACACCGATGAATGATGAATTGTGCATTGAACCATCCCCCCTCCTCAAGAGCTCTCCCACACACACACACACACACACACACACACACACACACACACACACACACACACACCACACACACACACACACACACACAACCACACACACACACACACACACACACACACACACACACACACACAACACACACACACACACACACACACACACACACACACACAGCCTTGAAAAAACCAGACTGTAAAACATTCCAATGTTCCTCAGACTAAAGGGTGCTCCCCCCTGCGGTGCCGCTTTGATTTGATTTGATTGTAAAACATTAATAGAATAATAATAATGAAATGAAAACTGAAGCCGTATCAAATTGATAAACAAAAATATTATGACTTACAAATGACATGTAAACAAATGATCTGCCTCATTACACATCTGAAAAGGGGAGGGAAGACCTTTACACTCATTAACCCCTTCTCACAAAAACTAGATTATTAACAGCTTCAGGGTCTGAGATCCACAAGAGGAGGGTCTGAGATCCACAAGAGGAGGGTCTGAGATCCACAAGAGGAGGGTCTGAGATCCACATGAGGAGGGGCTGAGATCCACGTGAGGAGGGTCTGAGATCCACATGAGGAGGGGCTGAGATCCACATGAGGAGGGTCTGAGATCCACATGAGGAGGGGCTGAGATCCACATGAGGAGGGGCTGAGATCCACATGAGCAGGGGCTGAGATCCACATGAGGAGGGGCTGAGATCCACATGAGGAGGGGCTGAGATCCACATGAGGAGGGGCTGAGATCCACATGAGGAGGGGCTGAGATCCACATGAGGAGGGTCTGAGATCCACATGATGAGGGGCTGAGATCCACAAGAGGAGGGGCTGAGATCCACATGAGGAGGGGCTGAGATCCACATGAGGAGGGTCTGAGATCCACATGAGGAGGGGCTGAGATCCACATGAGGAGGGGCTGAGATCCACATGAGGAGGGTCTGAGATCCACATGATGAGGGGCTGAGATCCACAAGAGGAGGGGCTGAGATCCACATGAGGAGGGGCTGAGATCCACATGAGGAGGGTCTGAGATCCACATGATGAGGGGCTGAGATCCACAAGAGGAGGGCTGAGATCCACATGAGGAGGGTCTGAGATCCACATGATGAGGGCTGAGATCCACATGAGGAGGGGCTGAGATCCACATGAGGAGGGGCTGAGATCCACATGAGGAGGGCTGAGATCCACATGAGGAGGGGCTGAGATCCACATGAGGAGGGTCTGAGACAAACAGAAGAGATAAACATACTATATACAATCTTGCACCAAAGATATTGAAGTGACTGTTATTTTGTATTGATTGTTTTTATACATATTTTACACATATCTGTATATTTTATATTCGGGATTGTTGGAAAGGTCATTTCGATCTCTCTGTCTGTAAACACAAACTGAGTCAGATGGACATTAAAGTTGACTTTGATTTAGGATTCTTTTAAACACATCTTCTAGCAAATGGAGAAACATCATGTCTCCAATCCACAAAAGGACGAGACCATTAACCTTTCAACAATAAATAACCCCATATCCGCCTCGTTGAGGTTATGTGCTGCCTGTTAGACATTTCTTGTAAAAGAGGAACAGATAACTGTAAAGTAGTACGATGTTCCACAGCAAAGGTAACCCCTTGTGTTTGTGTTTCAGCTGCTGGGAAGCTTCACAGATAAAGAGCGGGCCAGCATCGCTCAGCAGCTCAAAGGGAAGCGGGTCTGGATCGGCATCAAGAAGCTGCTGGTGCTCATCGAGATGTCTCTGCAGGTACTGAAGGGCCAGGAAGCTGCTCCTAAAGCTCCATACTTACGCTGCGCTGTGATGTGGAAGATGTTAGTCAGTAGATATACACAGGGAAGTAAAGACAACAAGAAGGACAGACGAAAACTCATGGTAATTAGGAATGAAGCTGTGGGACTGCTGGAAAAAAAAAACATTAAAAAAAAAACTCATTTTCGCCATTTATAGGCACGTTGCTTTTGGTGCTTACTTCTTCTTGCATGTGTGTAAACATGCATGTTTCAATTTAAAGATTGAAAGGATTGTTTGTTACATGCACAGGCAATGCAACTTAAAGGGGACCTATCATGCTATATTTGAATAATATAGTGTAGGACCATACCTATATAAGGCATATTTAAACAGATCATGCATTTTAGCCATGCCTCATTTCGCTCAATTTGCACTTTTTTACCCCTGTTTTAGCAAGGGCTGATTCAGTGAGAACAGCACCACCTACAGGCCTGGCATATGTACTACAGCGTCTCCAGCGCTTTCTAACAGCAATGGCCGTGGCTGTCTCCTCCTGATTGGTGGAGTTGGCCCAATAGCCGTAGCGCCACCGTCCTGACGTCAGGACAGTGTTCAAATCTGGATCAGTTTTATCAGATCCGTTGCAGCCCCTTTTTTAGAGATTTGGGTATGGAGGAAAATAGAGAGGGTTGTGTTTTCTGACACTTGGTGAGTTCCCTGGAACACCGGGGACACATATTCATGTAGAAAAGACGTACACAAGTGCATTTTGCATGATAGGTCCCCTTTAAATATGTATAAGATATTAACGATAAAATTGTGCAAGAAGAGACAGAAAAGAGACAATTATGATAACATTGAACAAGGACACCCAGCACAAGACTAAGAATGAAAAACAAAATATCTGACAAAATGCTAAGAAATAATCTGGCAAGTAAAGCTAAAAACGGATTTAAAAAAAGTAACTGGTCATTCAGTGAGGCTTAGAGGGGGTTTTAAATGACCATCAACAACATATTTCCCCATGTTTGTTCTTATGCTACGCTAAGCTAACCCACTCCTGACATTTAATATACTGAAGGAGGCACTATCATGCTCCTTTGTTTACCTCCGGAACATCCTGACATCACTATCGCGCTCCTATTGGCTAGCGCTCCAACACATTGTACCTGATAGGCTAAGGGGCGGGACATCTCTAGAGCGGTTGACCAATCACAACAGTGCCGGCCAGCTAACCAATCAGAGCAGCTGTGCTTTCAGACAGAGGGTGAAAGAGGTGCTGCAGCACAGGCAATGTGAGAGAAATAAAGAGCTGGAGACATGTGATTTCTGATGAGAGCTGTATGGATTGTTTCTGCTTGTTTTGTCTCCAGTCTACAGCTTGTGTTCTTTTCTCCTTGTTTCCTCTTTAGATGGAATCCGACTACAGAGTGACCAAGTTCCTGTCCCTGCTCAGAGACGAGGGGGCGTGAGTACAATACTGTTAATGATCTGTTGAACACAATCATTTCCATCACTTCAACCACTACCTTTGGTTTAACCCCTTTCCTTTACTCTCATCTCATACATTTGTTATGTTTCTCCCTGTATAGAGTGGTGCAGGATGTTGTATTTGTATGCACGATCACATGACGTCACTACCGCTAAGCTAAAGGCGGCTAATGTTGGGCTATAAAGGAACTACAACACGATCACATGACGTCACCACCGCTAAGCTAAAGGCGGCTAATGTTAGGCTATAAAGGAACGACAGCACGGTCACATGACTTCACGTCACCACCGCTAAGCTAAAGGCGGCTAATGTTAGGCTATAAAGGAACTACAGCACGGTCACATGACATCACTACCGCTAAGCTAAAGGAGGCTAATGTTAGGCTATAAAGGAACGACAGCACGGTCACATGACGTCACTACCGCTAAGCTAAAGGTGGCTAATGTTGGGCTATAAAGGAACTACAGCATGGTCACATGACTTCACGTCACCACCGCTAAGCTAAAGGAGGCTAATGTTGGGCTATAAAGGAACGACAGCACGGTCACATGACTTCACGTCACCACCGCTAAGCTAAAGGCGGCTAATGTTAGGCTATAAAGGAACTACAGCACGGTCACATGACATCACTACCGCTAAGCTAAAGGAGGCTAATGTTAGGCTATAAAGGAACGACAGCACGGTCACATGACGTCACTACCGCTAAGCTAAAGGTGGCTAATGTTGGGCTATAAAGGAACTACAGCATGGTCACATGACTTCACGTCACCACCGCTAAGCTAAAGGAGGCTAATGTTGGGCTATAAAGGAACTACAGCACGGTCACATGACTTCACGTCACCACCTCTAAGCTAAAGGAGGCTAATGTTGGGCTATAAAGGAACTACAGCACGGTCACATGACTTCACATCACCACCGCTAAGCTAAAGGTGGCTAATGTTAGGCTATAAAGGAACTACAGCACGGTCACATGACTTCACATCACCACCGCTAAGCTAAAGGTGGCATGTTGGGCTATAAAGGAACTACAGCACGGTCACATGACTTCACATCACCACCGCTAAGCTAAAGGTGGCTAATGTTAGGCTATAAAGGAACTACAGCACGGTCACATGACTTCACATCACCACCGCTAAGCTAAAGGTGGCATGTTGGGCGTGATGACGTTTAGCCGTCTCATTTAGACACTTGTTAGCAACCGCCGTTTTTCAATTAAAGAACACTGTTGAGTTTGAAGAAAGGGAATCAGATTTGGAAAATGCTAACTTATATAAGAGTTTTACGACTCATGTTCTGCACCACTCTATCGCCCTTTCACCTTTCTTCTTTAAAATAAAATGTCTAAAGTGTCATTTGACAGGATGCACTTTGAACTCTGGATATTTTATTGGATTTATTTTGCAATCACCAGGTTGAATGAAGGCGATCAAATCCGAATTTAAGCTGTCGGTCGTTACGCTGTGCACTGGTAAGATCTACAGCAGAGCAACAGGACTAGTTAGCATGTAGCCTGTTAGCTAGCTACTAGATTAGCATTTACATAGGATTGTGATTGCAGTTGAAACTTCTAAAAACTGTTTTAATGGTGGGTTCAGTCGCTTTCACATTCACTCTGAGGGTAAAAGTTTGTTATTTTGTACAATCATACCTCACTCATCCCAAAGATTTAAGCGAGACTAAGTAACTTAAGCTAACTGTTGCTAGCCACCTGAATGAAATAAACATAAAAATGCAAATTGTTAAGAGAGAAAAAAAGTCATAAAACTGATTTAGTAGTATCTGTTGCACAGCAATACAGTTTGATGGCATTAGCTTATGTTAGCCACCAGATGCTACTAAGACAAAGACAGTTTGTAGCCTTCCAATAAGACTGTTGACGTTAGCCTACGTTAGCCAGATGCTACTAAGACAAAGAAAGTATGTAGCCTTCTAATACAGCGGTTGACGTTAGCCTACGTTAGCCAGATGCTACTAAGACAAATAAAGTGTGTAGCGTTCCAATACAACTGTTGACGTTAGCCTACGTTAGCCAGATGCTACTAAGACAAATAAAGTGTGTAGCGTTGCAATACAACTGTTGACGTTAGCCTACGTTAGCCAGATGCTACTAAGACAAATAAAGTGTGTAGCGTTCCAATACAACTGTTGACGTTAGCCTACGTTAGCCAGATACTACTAAGACAAAGAAAGTGTGTAGTGTTCCAATACAACTGTTGACGTTAGCCTACGTTAGCCAGATACTACTAAGACAAATACCGTGTGTAGCGTTCCAATACAACTGTTGACGTTAGCCTACGTTAGCCAGATGCTACTAAGACAAATAAAGTGTGTAGCGTTCCAATACAACTGTTGACGTTAGCCTACGTTAGCCAGATGCTACTAAGACAAAGAAAGTGTGTAGTGTTCCAATACAACTGTTGACGTTAGCCTACGTTAGTCAGATGCTACTAAGACAAAGAAAGTGTGTAGCGTTCCAATAAAACTGTTGACATTAGCCTACGTTAGCCACCAGATGCTAATAAGACAAAGAAAGTGTGTAGCCTTCTAATACAACTGTTGACATTAGCCTACGTTAGCCACCAGATGCTACTAAGACAAATAAAGTGTGTAGCGTTCCAATACAACTGTTGACGTTAGCCTATGTTAGCCAGATGCTACTAAGACAAATAAAGTGTGTAGCGTTCCAATACAACTGTTGACGTTAGTTTACGTTAGCCAGATGCTACTAAGACAAATAAAGTGTGTATTCTTCCAATATAACTGTTGACGTTAGCCTACGTTAGCCACCAGATGCTACTAAGACAAATAAAATGTGTAGCGTTCCAATACAACTGTTGACGTTAGCCTATGTTAGCCACCAAATGCTAATAAGACAAAGAAAGTGTGGAGCGTTCCAATACAACTGTTGACGTTAGCTTACGTTAGCCAGATGCTACTAAGACAAAAAAGTGTGTAGCGTTCCAATACAACTGTTGACGTTAGCCTACGTTAGCCAGATGCTACTAAGACAAATAAAGTGTGTCTTCAATATACTTGACTTTAGCCTACGTTAGCCAGATGCTACTAAGACAAATAAAGTGTGTAGCGTTCCAATACAACTATTGACGTTAGTACGTTAGCCAGATGCTACTAAGACAAATAAAGTGTGTAGCGTTCCAATACAACTGTTGACGTTAACCTACGTTAGCCAGATGCTACTAAGACAAATAAAGTGTGTAGCGTTGCAATACAACTGTTGACGTTAGCCTACGTTAGCCAGATGCTACTAAGACAAATAAAGTGTGTAGCATTCCAATACAACTGTTGACGTTAACCTACGTTAGCCAGATACTACTAAGACAAAAAGTGTGTAGCGTTCCAATACAACTGTTGACGTTAGCCTACGTTAGCCAGATGCTACTAAGACAATAAAGTGTGTAGCGTTCCAATACAACTGTTGACGTTAGCCTACGTTAGCCAGATGCTACTAAGACAAATAAAGTGTGTATTCTTCCAATACAACTGTTGACGTTAGCCTACGTTAGCCAGATGCTACTAAGACAAATAAAGTGTGTAGCGTTCCAATACAACTGTTGACGTTAGCCTACGTTAGCCAGATGCTACTAAGACAAAAAAGTGTGTAGCGTTCCAATACAACTGTTGACGTTAGCCTACGTTAGCCAGATGCTACTAAGACAAAAAAGTGTGTAGCGTTCCAATACAACTGTTAACGTTAGCCTACGTTGCCAGATGCTACTAAGACAAATAAAGTGTGTAGTGTTCCAATACAACTTGACGTTAGCCTACGTTAGCCAGATGCTACTGAGACAAATAAAGTGTGTATTCTTCCAATATAACTTGACGTTAGCCTACGTTAGCCAGATGCTACTAAGACAAATATAGTGTGTAGCGTTCCAATACAACTATTGACGTTAGCCTACGTTAGCCAGATGCTACTGAGACAAAGAAAGTGTGTAGCGTTCCAATACAACTGTTGACGTTAGCCTACGTTAGCCAGATGCTACTAAGACAAAGAAAGTGTGTAGCGTTCCAATACAACTGTTGACGTTAGCCTACGTTAGCCAGATGCTACTAAGACAAATAAAGTGTGTAGCGTTGCAATACAACTGTTGACGTTAGCCTACGTTAGCCAGATGCTACTAAGACAAATAAAGTGTGTAGCGTTCCAATACAACTGTTGACGTTAGCCTACGTTAGCCAGATACTACTAAGACAAATAAAGTGTGTAGCGTTCCAATACAACTGTTGACGTTAGCCTACGTTAGCCAGATGCTACTAAGACAAATAAAGTGTGTAGCGTTCCAATACAACTGTTAACGTTAGCCTACGTTGGCCAGATGCTACTAAGACAAAAAAGTGTGTAGTGTTCCAATACAACTGTTGACGTTAGCCTACGTTAGCCAGATGCTACTGAGACAAATAAAGTGTGTATTCTTCCAATATAACTTGACGTTAGCCTACGTTAGCCAGATGCTACTAAGACAAATAAGTGTGTAGCGTTCCAATACAACTATTGACGTTAGCCTACGTTAGCCAGATGCTACTGAGACAAAGAAAGTGTGTACGTTCCAATACAACTGTTGACGTTAGCCTACGTTAGCCAGATGCTACTAAGACAAAGAAGTGTGTAGCGTTCCAATACAACTGTTGACGTTAGCCTACGTTAGCCAGATGCTACTAAGACAAAGAAGTGTGTAGCGTTGCAATACAACTGTTGACGTTAGCCTACGTTAGCCAGATGCTACTAAGACAAATAAAGTGTGTAGCGTTCCAATACAACTGTTGACGTTAGCCTACGTTAGCCAGATACTACTAAGACAAATAAAGTGTGTAGCGTTCCAATACAACTGTTGACGTTAGCCTACGTTAGCCAGATGCTACTAAGACAAATAAAGTGTGTAGCGTTCCAATACAACTGTTGACGTTAGCCTACGTTAGCCAGATGCTACTAAGACAAATAAAGTGTGTAGCGTTCCAATACAACTGTTGACGTTAGCCTACGTTAGCCAGATGCTACTGAGACAAAGAAAGTGTGTAGCGTTCCAATACAACTGTTGACGTTAGCCTACGTTTGCCAGATACTACTAAGACAAAGAAAGTGTGTAGCGTTCCAATACAACTGTTGACGTTAGCCTACGTTAGCCAGATGCTACTAAGACAAAGAAAGTGTGTAGCGTTCCAATAAAACTGTTGACATTAGCCTACGTTAGCCTACGTTAGCCAGATGCTACTAAGACAAAAAGTGTGTAGCCTTCTAATACAACTGTTGACGTTAGCCTACGTTAGCCAGATGCTACTGAGACAAATAAAGTGTGTAGCGTTCCAATACAACTGTTGACGTTAGCCTCTTAGCCAGATGCTACT